>VWZV01008539.1:56632-329128 GCA_013397155.1 Irena cyanogastra
GATGCTGGGACAGAGGGCTCCCTCAGCAACTCAGCAAATGAACTGACAATAATGTTGACACACCAGATGATTGTGATGCTATTTAGTGAGACCTTCACAGACTAAGGAAATGGGGTGACAGGAACCCACCAAAGTTCAACAAAATCCTGGGAGGGAATAATGCCATGTGCCAGACAAGGCTGGCAGAAAAGGACCTGTGCCCTTGCACCAAAGACAACCAAAAGCCTCATGCATTAGGCAGAGGATTGCCAGCAACTTGAAGATGATCCTTCCCCTCTTCTCAGCTCTGGTGAGACACACCTGGAGTGCTGTGTTCAGCTATGGGCTTCCCAGTTAAAGAGAGATACTGAAGCAAAGCCAGTGAAGTTTAATGATGATGACTATGGGACTGGAGCATCTAATGTAAGATGAGAAACTGAGAGAGACAGGATTTTTTAGCTGTAAAAATATAATTCATATAATAAATTAATGTAATTATTTTAATTTAATATATAATTTTTACTATTCTAGGTGAGATAAATTTTATCCTGCTATTAAATTGTAAGTATTTATAGTTCTCCAAAACAGTTTACTAGGAGAAAAGACTGTGAAATCAAAATAGTAGTAGAACTGGCAAACCTTTAAGCCTTTCAACATCTGATACACCAGGAACTGGATTCGATCTTCAGTTAATTTCTCATGCTTCATTATCTTACTCAAGTCTGTTCCCATAAATGGCATGACGAGGTAGCTTAAAAAAAAACAAAACAAAACAAAAAAGAAAGAAAACCAAACCGATTAACTTGATTAACTTTGCCATGTAAATTTGAACAAAATTGTATGTTATAGTTCAATTACAATATTAAATTATAGATCATTCCATTTACTAAACAATTCCTTCATCACCCTCCTACCTTCCAAGCCTATCTGCTTTTATCTGATTGTCTTAAAGAGGTATTGCCCAGTTCTGTTACTGATTATGGCAATTTGCTAGTTATCAGAACTATCTTAGAAAGAAACTAACCAAAAGCCTCATGGTATTTCAAAGACAGCTACACAAAGAACTAAGACATTCATGCAAGGCAATGTATCTCACAGTCATGACCACCTCATTGAACTACCAAAACCTGGAGGATGATTTTAGAGTCTCATTTAAAACACAGTGCTTCAATGCTCATCACGTACATATGCGTTCTACTACATATGCTGTATAAAATGCTAGCACAATAGACAATATGGACAACACTCCTTTTGGCTCAACAATCAATATGAACACATGCTCCATGTTTTCTGTACTTAATTTTCTACATTTTTCTGTCAGATAGCTTTCTTTGTTAACATACAAATACACAAGGTTGTTTAGCAAACATAGATATACTAGATGAAATCCAGAACAGTTCTCCTAGCACAGGAAACTTACATTAAGCCCAAAAGGATTTCTGAGCACTGTTTCTCTAGCAACTCTAATTTACCAGAATTGTAGCAGTAAACAAATAATAAAACAGCAGACATGTTAAACATCTTGTGTTTGAGATGCCACCAAAATGTCAGGGAGATGTGGTAGAAACAACCTGTATCAGGTGCTGTTTGGACCACGGAGTGGGAAAACAGTCACGGGGCACAACAGACCACAATGCAGATAAACACAAAAAATCCAGCAGCACCAGCACTTTTTGATCCTTGAATTCAGATGGATCCCACTGAGATATGCCATGTAGCAGGAATAACTTTCAGCCTACTTGATTAGACTAAAAATTGTCCTCCCATTTGAGGGATATCTTACCTTAGGGTAAGAACTCAGTATTTGTAAGGTGGATTTGGGAATTCATTAAACTGCCTAAGGGCTGAAACTTACTAAGGGCTGAAAGAAGTACACACCTTGTAAGACAGGAAATTGGTTCTAATGACAGTCTGAAAACTCCAGCCCACCACAGCTGAATGTAAGAGTTATAGTAAGATGAAACTCAGAAAAAAAGTCCATGAAGCAACAGTTTTGAAATTCTCTGTTTAAAAAGCAACAACCTTTCATCCTGCACAAGCAACAATGGTCTGCTTCAAAAAACAAACTTGGAACTTACAAGTCATTAAACTTCTCCAGTGTTACATCTGGTGTGAACACATCCAAAATTCCAATGACCTAAAAAAAAAAAAAAAAAGAAAAAAAAGAAAAAAAAAAAAGCTGATTTGACACAATAAAGCCTAAATCACCTAATAAGTGAAAAAATTTAATCCAAAACATAGTGAGACATTAGCTGCAGGCATAAACATGGCAGAAAGAATACCTAAAGTAGTGCCAGGATTTGTTATGTGTTAGATTTTATAACTCAGACGGCAGCTCTACCCTGTGATAGAAAAATGTAAGAAGAATCAACTGGAACTAAAAGTTCACAGGGTAACCATTCTATGGAAGAGAAGACAGTATTTTGTCACTTTAACTACTGAAATGTTGAAAATAAACCAGAAAAATCAGTCTATAATATGAAGCATATTTAAGCATGTTTAAGTGCTCTCCACCTAGCTGGGCCTGCTGCTTATCAATGAAGTGCACTTTAAACATCACTTAATTTCAGTAACAGGGCAATTTAGGTACATGGACTACAATAGCTTCTTGGAAGTCCAAAGAAGGAACTAGAATGAAACTGTTTTTATTGAGAAAAAATTAGCACAAACTTTATATGATTTACTATGGCTTATACCTTAGGTTCTCCAAACAGTTTTTTTTGTCAAACAAAAGCATTCTATCACTGAACATAGAAATAATAATCTAGTAAAATGGATTTTCCACCACAGCTTCTCCTATTAGTATGGGTTCCGGGAGATCTATACAAACTGACTGGGTGCATTACACTAAATACCATTGGTTCTTTCAATCCCATTGAACACCAGAAAATTACATACACAGAACTCAATGCTCCAAAAGAAGTAGCTGGGGTGATCTAAAGCCAGATTTTAGTTTAGACCCTGCACAATCCTGGCAGTGTCTAAATAACACAGGCTTTTACAGCTGTTTCTTTTCTACCTCTGCTGCTAATTCACAACCATTTCTGTCTGTTCAGAGGAAGACTCTCAAGCCTCAGAATGCTTTGTGGTATTTCCCAGGTGCAGGCTGCTATGTCACAGAATCACAAAATATTCTGAACTGGAAGGGACCCGCAAGGATCACTGAGTACAACTCTCATGTGAATGGCCTGTACGGGGACTGAACCCACAATTTTCCTGTTCTTAGCAACATAAGGCTGTGCAGGACTTTGCTAGAAGCAAGCTAAAAGACTAATAAGTTTATAACCTTGTTCAACACTGTCTTTGTGGCCATACAGACATTAGATCATACATCAAGTAGTTTCATGCAAATCACGTATCTTAAAAAAAAAGTGAAAATAAAGAGAAGCATGAGCAGAAATGGAGGGGGGAAGTGCAAGAAAAGGACACCTTCCTTTATTTAAAGCTTTAAATGCCCAACCATGATGAAATCCTTATTGCACGTATTTTCAGTCTTTCTACATTAAGGACAGACTACTACAGTTAGACCAGATATTATCAAAATGTCAAAATGATGAAGAAGATAGAAAAACTAATAAAGATGAAGGCAGAAAACTACAACTCCCTTTCTCTCTAGCCACATACTTCTTTAAAAAAAAGTCAGTAATAATATTTACTTGGGACTGTTATATGAAACTAATTAAAGAAGAATAACTACTATAAAATAATAATTAAACCCACAGAGGATGTGGTTATTATCTGAACTAATACCTCTAGTGCTAACATTACAGTAAGAATTTTCTTTTTTATGTCAGTTTTACATAAGGTTTTCCTTTTCTCTGTGAAGGTAGTGAGAGAAAGGAAGAGGACAGGATTACAAAGATATATTTTGCAACAGCGGAGCATAATGCAGCTCTATAGGCATTTCCTAAGGCAGTGTGTGTATGCAAACACACACACAGAGCATCCACAGCCAGAAAAGTTGTGTGCTCTCCTCAGATGTATGAGGATATATGAAGAGGGAAGTTAACATTTTAGCAGTAATCTTATTTAATATGCATCTTCCTTTATCAAGCCCCACTTTCTCAAAAGTCTTGCTTGTTCTCCTTAAGCAGGTATTTCCATACCCTCATACACCTAAGCAAGAACCATAAGAAAATAAACCCATCATATTTGAATGTCGCAGTGAAAGACACTGGGACACACAATGAAAACAAGGGACAGAGAGGAGGATGGAATAATGTGGCTGCTCTGTCACATGCATCTGTGCACCAAGGCATTATCAGGCACTCCCTGTGAAACACAGGAGCATGAAGAACATGTTTCCATGAAGAACACACCAGCCCCAAAACACACTAATGAAGTTCAGTAAACATTCTAATGCATATCCATTCAAGTAAACAGAGCTCCTGGTACTTACTCAATGCTGCCTGATGTACATTATTGCTGAGGTAAGGCTGCAAACTTATGGGGACAAACCTATCATTGCTGCAAATCCTCTACAGCGAATGAAGCCACCAAGACCAATGCTCAGCTCCCAAAGAAGGGAATTTTAAATAATGAACTGGAAAACTCTTTAAATATGCTAAGGATTTCACAATATTTCTTCTCTTGCTTTACAAACCAGGTTTTCTAAAAATCCTGAAATCCATATTAGTGTCCAAAATGGTAAGACATACTAATAGTTAATCAATTTTAAAATAAAAGTGAAGGACCCATTTCCTTTCCCTCAGTGATCTTTATTTAATAGTTGTGGTTTGGGATTATTTTCCTGTACTGGAGCAGAGTCATTCATATTTCCATTTAGGCCAGAGATTTTTGCAGCTATATTAAGTACAAGGAAATATGGGATAAAATAAACCCTCTGAGGAAGATACAACTCCAGCTACTTGTTCAGGAAAAGGGAAAGAACTGGACCAAGTGTAGTCAACTTCCTCCTTTATAATATGATGGAAAATCCTGTTTCTATTTGAAACCTCTCAATTAAAGACAGTATTTGTAAAGAACTTTACGATGTTCCAGCACTAAAGATAAACAATCACAAGAATAATTTATTTTTTCATAGTGACTATATGAAATGTAACAGAGATATGTGTGAAACCTTCTATAAATATATTTTTGGTGTTAATCAGCACAATTACTGATACTATGAGAGATGAAGCCCAGCTGAGGAATGAACCCGGTACACTCTGCAATGGCAATGAAAAGCATTTGTGGAAATCAGCAGCAGTGCTGCCTTTTCAGGGTCTTATTTTTAATTTTTACCCCAATTAGCTCTGCCAAGAGGCAATTTCTCAAATAAATGAGACCACAAAGAACGCATCTACTGTACATTTGACTGAAAAATAACCTGGATTTCCTCAGTGTGCACTGAAGTACTTTAATAGCTTTTATCTCAAGGACAGGGGGTAATACTGTGTTACTTCCACAGAACTACAGATTAGTTTGGGTTCGAAGAGACCTTTAAGCTCATGTAGTTCTAAACCCCTAAACACTTTCCACTAGACTAGGCTGTCCAAAGCCCCATTCAACCCAGCCTTGGACACTTCCAGGGATGAAGCATCCACATCTTCTTTGAACAACCTGTGACAATGCCTTGTGACCCTCACAGTAAAGAATTTCTTCCTTACGTCCAATCCAAATCTACGCTCTTTCAGTTTAAACTATTGTCCTTTGTCCTGTCACTACATGCGCTTGTAAAAAGTTCCTCTCCAGCTCTCTCGTAGCTCTCTTTTTATGTACTGGAAGGCTGCTCTAAGGTCCCTCCAGAGCCTTCTCTTCTCCAGGCAGAACAACTCCAACCCTCCCAGCCTGTCTTCATAAGAGAGATGCTCCATCTTCCTGAAGATGGAAACAAACCCACAAAATTACTCATCTACTGGTCTAACTTGTTTTCCACAGGTATGCTTTCACCCCAATATATTTACTCTGAAGCCAATGGGAAGTGGGTAGCAGCATCTCCAGCCTCATTTTTCTGTGCGTGTCCCCTGACCACACTCACCAACTTCACTATTGTTAACAAATAAATAACAGGTTCACATTGGTACAGTGGTTTCTGCCCTTCCCTTCCCAGCTGCCTTCTTTTCCAAACACTATTCCAAGAGCAGAGCACAATGGTGAATAGCTCCTTACCTCTGCCCTCCCCTGTACTTTGATGAATTGGATGACTTCTATTCAAGGACTGACCCAGTACATTTCTGTAAAAGACAGTTTCTGATGTAAGCAGCAGTACATCAAGAAAAGACCTGAATCTAGTATAAATTAGTAAGTAATGTAGGTTATGTGTCTCATACAGTAAGTGCTGCTTTCTCTTGCAGACATTATGCATGAAAACACAGTGAAGTTGAGTGGCTTTAGCACTCAGGCTAAACATGCAAGTACATTTCCTAAGAGAGAGCCTTGCTGAACTATGTATTATGTCACAATAAATTTTCTGCAGGATTAACTTCATGTTCCTGTGCTGTTCTCATCATCAACACCTCCATCCTTTTATTACACTAAAAACTCTCAATCTTTTTAAAATTTTTACTATTCATGCCAAGGCTTGTACAACAGTCACCTTTTTTCCTCACAGAGATGAGAGATGCCTGCAAGACCTCCTTTTCTTTTCTCCTGCCAGTCAGCACACTGGCACTCACAAGCCATACTCATGAGCATCAAAGGATTCATATGTAACACTGGACAGATTCTAACCCTGCAGATAGACTCATCTTCATCTCTACATTGGATGGCAACCAAAAGAGAAAGTTTGAGTTTCAGTGCTGCTTCTATTTTCATTTCATGGAATAAGCTCATCAGTCTGCTTTATCAGTACCCAAGGCTGGGTGTGAATAAACAGCTACCAGCTGAAGCCCAGCCTACATAAAGCACCTATTAGTCAAGTGAGGAAAATAGACAGAAATGACAACAGATATCCTTATGCGGATTTACTGACCTCTGAGTACCAAAATGAAATTATTCCAGTGTCCTGTTAGCTCCCTAGATGTGCTAAGCTTTCAGCCTGCAGAAAAGCAGACAGGAATGCTTCTGCCTTACAAATTCTTGACAGCAATGAACTGTCCAGTTATAACTGTGTTTTTGCTTTCATAAGGACCAATAAGGAGATTTGCCATTTCCAGACAGAAAACATATGCACTTTACTGGCATATATGTACCCAAAGAATGCGAATTTTTAGCAGGTGCAGTCCTGCAGGACTTGCTGCAGGAAACCTCTTCTAACACAGTGAGCACACTCTCATCCATTAAGGCATCACTCATCTACAACTCCCTTGTTGGTCTGATTTTGTACACTGCAGACGCTGTTGCTTTCCACTGCTCATGTCAGGCGAACTGCAAAAGATGACAGATTTAAGATTTTTCTCAAGCAAGAACATAGTGTGACCAACTATTTTCTCTGGCACTAATTCCTCCCCTGGTTGACACTGTGTAGGTGAAAATAAAAAGCTCAATATTTTTTTCAAAATAAAAAAAGAGAACAGAATTAAAAAGCAGCCAGCCTAAAAGTGTACCACAAATGTAACTGCAGAGAGACAGATAATTTGGGGTCTGTTGGATATCCAATTCTTTCCAAAGAGGGAAAAAAAGCTACATGCTACATGCTTCTCATAATGCAAAACACACTGGTCTTCAGATGTGGGAATACACCAGAGAATAATTTCCACTCTGAGCAATGAATGAGAGCATAATATACAGTACCTTTAAACAAATACTGCAGTGGCCTCTTACACACAGAGTTTCCAGGAAGGGAAAACATCTGTAGAATATTAACTGACCCTAGAAATGTTTAATGGGCATTTGTCAGAAATTTTACACCAGGAACATATTCAGGCTTTAATTGGCAGAAGTGCGTCAGAATTCCCGTGGGTGGCTACATGTACACATAGGTACATACACGTGTACAAACGCCACACTTTGATAAAATCCACACTCTGCTCTGACACGAGCCACCAGCATGAGCCATTGCTTTTCTCTTCCTCTCTCCAGTGCCATCTCCCCTTGCCAGCTATTCTGCAATCCTGATTGAAAACGTCTCTTAACAAACTGGAGGTGAGGAGAGCACCAGGCCTGGACCACTGCAAACAACTGTGCACTTGTTTCAACAAAAACGGTATCAAGGTATCACAATCCAAACGTGTAAGAAAATCCGAACTATATGCCAAAAGAAACTAAAGGTTCTGCACCTCCACTTACTTGTCGGGGTTTCACTCTGCCTACACAGACATCTCCATTAACTGCAGAAGAATACACAAATATAGAGCTATGAAAATGTTTGACAGCTAAAGTCAGGGCCAAAGTTAGCATGCTGGCCATATTTTCACTGCTTTTGGTTTTAAGCCAGAGCCGTAATAGGTAAATTTTAAAGGTCCTCATTTCAAATGAACTCAAAATGGACAGAAACACGGAATAGAAGCAGCACTACTGGAAAATATTTCCTAAAGGTAAAAAGACTGTTCCTGTGTACAAGATTCAGCAGATATGAAAGAAATAATCAAGACTTGCTAAGGCTGTAGTGGGATTAATACTACAAACTAGCACGATTAAATGAAGGAGAAAAACAACCCTATGAAGAGCTTGCTTCATTGTGCCTTAGCTGTGTTTATTCCTCATTTCCATACCATGCCCATCCATATGCCACCTATTTATACAGCTACAGTGATCCATCAGCTTATCCCACTGGAAAGAAACTCTTCTTTTTGGCAATGTCTTAGGAATTGATCTCTGTTAGACTGCTTTAGTAGTAGAAACAGCTTATAAACTTTGGGAAACATCCCATGTCCTCACAAATTAAAAGGCCTAGCAGAAAAAAACCAACCAAACAAAAAACCCACCAAACCAGTGCCACTAAAGACTGATTTATCTCTTAACAGACAAGTCTCATCCTCTTCACACACAGCCTCTGTCCCTTGGCCCTCAACACTCCTTTGGATTTGTTTGCAAAGGGCTGATGAGAAATTCCATGTGATCAAGTCTGCATGGTTTACACAGGAACAGTCCTTACTACATGGCCTATACAGAAATATGCCTCACTACATTTACTTGAGAGACTTTACGGAGAGCAAAGGTCTAATGAAAGATGGTGCAACCAGCCACCTTCCTCTGAAAATGCCTAATCAGAGAAGTAAAATAACCTGTCACTTAGCTTCCCTACAAAGTAAAATACAAATCCAACAAAATTCAGTAGAATTACTCCTGTATTTGCTTTTACAGGACTTCTGGTCATCCTACAACCCTTTTACATAAAATAAGATGAGCATATTCCTTAAAGGGGATATAATGGAGTTCATCTAGGGTATTAAGCAATAGTTTTCCTCTATTTTTCTTCACTGACATGCTGATGAATTATATCACTGAAAAACAGGTTTAATGGTATCTTCTGCTATCTCAATGGAGGATCGGAGCTGCTATTTTTAAAACAATGTGTCAGACCATTACAATTTCTTCCATCATTCTGAATACAGCATAAGGTTAAATAAACTGTGATAATGTATTGCTGCATGCTTAACACAAGAATTCCCTGAGAGGGGCAGAGATGGTCCATTGAGAGAATCATAGTGAAACAAATAAAACATCACACTTTCCAAAAAAGCCAACATAAAATTCCTTATGATTACAGAAGTAATTTTGAAACAAAAACAGGTAAGAAGAGTGAATTGGATGCAATTTTAACTATCAAATAAACGCAAGAAAGTATTTCCTGTAAGGGTGGTGAGACTCTGGAACAGGTTGTCCAGAGAATTTGTGGATGTCCCATCCCTGGAAGTGTTCAAGGTCAGGTCGGATGGGGTTCTGAGTAACCTGGTTTAGTGAAAGGTGTCCCTGCCCACAGCAGAAGGGCTGGAGCTAGATGATCTTTCATATTGTTCTCAATGCAATCCATCCTGTGATTCTGTGTTTCCAAGAAACATGCAAAAAGAAGCTCTTTGACAGAATGGGGGCTGGGCTGAAAATCATGATGAGGAGCAATACTGCCATTCTGGTTTAATTTTGGATGAGTGGAGCAGCTAAATAAGTACCCTTGAATACAGCTCAGGAAGTAAAAATCCTAAAAGGCATTGCTGCTGCTTCTAATTCACCATAGCCAAAAGGACTCACAAAAGAGAGTGAGGGTGGGGTGGCAGACAGGAATTGTCTTGATGGCTGTACTGCCATGTCAGTCTCATCACAGATGGGTGGAACAGTCAGCTTCTGCCTCCAATCCCTGCAGGATCATTTATTCAGTCTTTGTTGTCTAATGAGCAGATGCCACAACTCGTGTTAAAACTTTTCCTTAGTATATAAACCTCTTCTTTCTGTGGCCCAAACTGTTTCCTAAGACTTTAAATCATTCCCTTCCTTCACATATATTGATTTGTAACTTGTACAGATTGTGCTCAGGTTCCCCAATGAGCATTTTCTTCTGGACTCTTTAATTACCAATTGAGCCCACAGTGGACTTCTAGAGTATTATTCCAAAGTGTATACACTGCATAAAACCTGCTAGGAGTGGAAAACACTACCCAACAGATTATCCTGGGAAATGGAAGAAAAATAATCTCAAAATTCTGGACACAGTTAGGAGCTTGGCAACTGCACAGGCTGCTGTGCTTCCAAATGTTCAGTAAAGAAAACGCTGAGAGTATTAAAGCCCATACACAGAAGTTTCCTGCAAACATTAACTCTTAAACACATGCAGCAGTGGTTATGAGGCAGTTACTTTGAAGCAATCAGACTAAAAGATTTAGATTCAAACAAGTAGACAGTTTCTTCAGTCAACAAAAAGCTCTTTTTCTTCTGGACTGTCAGGATAGCCCACAAATTTTTCCTCAAATGAACCTAGTTGGTACTCACAATACTAGTATTAAAATGTTAAATGGCCACGACTAGTTATTGTTATTACCACTTTCTCTCATCTTCACTTCTAATCTCTCAGTTTTTTGTGAAGGCCCTCTGAATGGAGGTATGCTCTAATCTTCCACATCAACTAACATTTTAAACGAGGTTCTTATGCATTATTTGAACAACTCCCTCCAAACAATAAGGGCTTTTTATCCCATATGCATTCTTCATGAACAGCACTTAAAACTACTACTGTAACCCTCCAAGGCCACCATGGGACTCTTCCCACCTGGAACCCATGCTTTGAGACTCCATAACAACTGTCTTTGCACAAACCTCTTCTTTATTTTTTTCCTAAACTCCTAACTACTATTGGGACCATGAAATCTTTCTCTCAACTACACTTTCAACACTTCTTTCTACAGCTGCTCTTCTTTCATGTTACATGAGAATTATGTGCAGTGTTCTATTACCTATTCTCTGCTTCTCTGCTTCACAGTAAAGCAATTTGTTTAGTAATTTGTGGACTTTTCCTGTTTCCCATTAATACCAGCCTGAAAGGTTGAAATGCTTCATGAACGATAAAAAAGGAGAAAAATGCTAACCCCTCCTCAAAGATATGTATGTGTGTACCTTCATGCAAGCTCAAGGGAACAAAAAAAAAGAAAGAAAAAGAAAAGAAGAGAAAAAAAATTCTGGCACCTGAGACCCACAGACCTGTGCTCTGTATTCTCCTGCAACCTACAGGAATGTAGTAATGGAGACTGTAATTTCTGGTCTTTAATCCCTCTCACTAGCACTGAGCAAATTGCACTGTGATCCTAACCTTCCCCACCCAATCTTTCCTACATGGAAATTAAGTGGTGTTTCCCACAGGATATTCTAGTTTGTGTGAACTGATATTTGTAGGACAGGCAGACAAAAAAACAGGCTGAAAGATTCCAGAACTCCATTCAGCTACACATCTGCCTTGTTCAAATATATATATTTTCTTTGATTTAGAGCGCCTAAGCTGTGGTTTTGAGCTAACGACTCAACTCACGTTTTCATGCTTCATGTGTTTCAGGAGGCGCAGCTCTCGGTAAGCTCGTTTGGCAAAGAGTTCAGACTGAAACGGGCGGTACAATTTCTTAATGGCCACTTTGGTACCACTTCTTCCATCGACGGCTGAGCTTTAAGGGAAAAGAAAGAGTGAGCAAGGACCGAAGCAAGTCTGCAAACCCCAGCAAACACGGCCAGCACTGGGCAGCGGCTGCATCCCGCCCCACGCTGCCGGGCCCTGGGCCCGCAGCCGCCCGGGCCACGGGGAGAGACCACCTCCCCAAAGCACCTCTGCCAGCAGCCATCTCATTTCGTTCGTTTAAAAGCCTGCCAGACTCCGTGATCAAATTTAGACAATTATCAAAAGCTTTCAAGAGGAACATCTGCGGAGTGGGAAGAAAATCCCCAAACCAAAAATAAGACAAAAAATCCCACAAAACACCCAAACCCATCGCCAACGCGGAGCCAAACCGAGGGGTCCGCCCCAAGCGCTATAACATCCCGGGCTTCAGGGACGCTGCCGCTCCGGGGTGCTGCGGGCCGGGCTCGGTAGACACAGGCAGCGCTCCCGGTGCAGGGCTGGGGCAGCACTCCCCGGGCAGGGCCGGGCAGCGCTCCCGGTGCAGGGCCGGGACAGCACTCCCCGGGCAGGGCTGGGGCAGCGCTCCGAGCCCTGCTCGCTCCAGGGACGGAACGGCTCCCCCCGGCGGAACAACAGCCCGGCCCGGGGCGGCCAGGTGAACAGCGGAGCCAACCCGGGTCCGGACAACAACCGAGAAAAGTTGGCAGGAAGCAACATGCCAGAGGGCCGGCCCCGGCAGCATCCCCCGGGCCGGGACAGAGGCCGCCGCCCGCCCCCGGGCTGCCACCGCCGCCCCGCTCACCACACGGCTCCGTAGGCGCCGGACCCCACCGGCTGCAGGTCCCGGTAGCGGTCCCGCACTTCCCAGAGGGTCTTGGTGATCTCCTGTCGGTAGAAGCCATTCTTNCCCGCCAGCAGCAGCGCCCGCCGCCCCGGCTTACCTCGGGGCACCGGCGTGGGATCCGCACCGGCCTGGCAGCGCCCTCCCTGCCCTCCGGCCCGGCAGCCCGGGGCTGCGCTCCGCCGAGGCCGGGGCGCGAAGGGCGCGGTGTCCCGGCGGCGGCGGAGCGTGCCGGGCAGGGAGGCAGGTGCCGAAGCTGTTGCTGTGCGTGCGAGTCCTTGCAGCGGGAGCCAGGCCCCTCCTGGCCGTCTCTTCCCCGCCGCGGTGCGACCCCTCACGCGGGGCTCGTTTTGCGTTTGTGCTCAGGTTCCGGTGAGGTGCCTTCGGCTGCTGCATCCAAGTGTTAAGAAGTACGGGGGCTGCAGCTGGTAGAGCAGGGAGTCCAAAAGTGAGCTTTTGTATGGCCTCTGCTCTGAGACAAACAGCTGGGGTCCCCGGATCATCCCAGGGTCAGACCACAAGTTACAACAATATTTCATATAGTTAAATAAAAACTAGCACACACTTGGTTCAGGTGCTCAGAGCAAATGGTCTCGTGCATGGCTGAAGTGAACTGGAATGGAACTATTGCAGCAGTGGCTTGAATGCTTGGAGTACGGACAAGAGCAACCTTCTCAGTAGTTCTGTAATAAATAGGCCTGGGCCAGCAATACTTGTAAGGCAAAGACCTAGTTTAAAATATGTTTTATGTGTTCAAAATATGTTTTATGTGTTCTCTGTGTGAATATAATTAAAGTTCTTGTCCTTCAGGGTCTGGTACAGCCTTTGTTTTGTTTGACTTCACTCCTGAGCAATGTTGCTGAGGTTAGATAATTCAGATTTGCTGTCACTAGAGTTCAGTTTGTGGTTTAGCTCTGAAGGGGCTATCTGGACAATTTTCATGGTTCCCAATGCCATTTTGGTAGTTGCCAGGGGCCCAGCCCTCTTCGTGCCTGACTACCAAATGTGGAAGAGCCACCTTGCCCTTGCTCCTCCCAGGGAGCACAGGAAGAAAGAGGGTACAGGGAGAGCACAACCTGCCAGCTGCCAGCCCTGTGTTCCAGAGCTGCTCTACGCTGCCCTGTTCGAATCTCTGGTTTAGTGAGAATGGAGAGCAACCTTCTGACATTTAGCAGTTAACATGAGGCTTGTGGGAAGTGTTAGGTCAATGGTAGATATTTACTTCTAAAAATCCACTGTCCCAGGAGATTATTTTTTAATTTCTGGCATCCCTTCTATGCTGTTTGCCATTCAGATGTTGGCTGGTGTGATATATGGTACAGGCAAGGTGAAGGATAGAGCAGCTTCCTCTCATTTTGAACTAGTCCATTAGTTAAATTACTTTTAATGACCATTATATATGTTTCTAGTACAGAGAGGATTAGTTCTGCTTGTCATCCTTCACTTACTTTTCCTTTATCCAGCTGTGACAAAGTGATACGTTTTTATTGCTTGCTTTTTATCAAGGCAGAAATTAGATGATTTTGATACAGTGGATAAAAGTACTAACTTAGCATCAAGACAAGGTCACTCTTGTGCAGAAACAGAATATTACAGAGCAACTTTTAAAAAACATTTTAAATTGACAAAGTTACCCACTCCTGGTTTTCCCATGTTTTTCCTTCAAGTAGGTATTTAGGCATACTTTGCTAGAGATGGATGAAGTAGCCGTGTAGGTCAAATATAAGACCAGCTTTCCCCACCATGTGACACACACAGGACATGAACTGGTAAACTTACTGAAAACACTAGGAAATCAGCACTGTGGTAACGAGGGAATCTTTGTCTAATAAACCATTCAAAATGTCTATGAAGGGAATGAGGCAAGAAACTTGGGTCCATCCACAGCTGGTAGATCTTACAGCAGTGTCACAAACTGCATGAGTCTCTGCATCCTGCTAGGCTCAGTGGGTACATGGTGAGATGTTTTCCCAAAGACAGTTTGTGGCAAGGAGACTGATACATGCTACAGCCATATCTTATTCTGGGCAGTGTGTGCTTGACAGGATGGAATAAAAAAGAATGCTATCAGATGGTTCTGCTTCTGGCATATGTTTATTGTAGAGAGATCTCCTTCAGACGTCATTAACAAAAATAATAAATGCATTAATGGTGCAAAAATTGCACTTTTCTAATGCTCATCCCATAAAAGAAAGATTTAAAAGATATCAGAATGAGGTGGGTTTTTTTTAAAGAGCCAACTTTTGATGTGCTGGATGGTTGCCATCAGCTGCAAAGCATATGAGGTAGATGGGATGGGTACAGTACTCTTTCTAATCTCTCTGGGAACTGAGAGCTCAATTTCTCTCTAGCCTGGAGGTGAAGCTTTGGTGCTGGAGCAGAAGCTCTATAAACAAGCAGTGAGAAGTCTAACCATGTTTTCCTGAGAAATCCTACCTGTATGAAGTCTGGTGAGAGAGTTTGATGGCAAAGCTCCTCGCCACAAACTGTCACTTGGAGGTGACAAAATGGCACAGCCCTGTTTGTCAGGAGCTGAACTGTGGGTGAGCTGCTGGCCCTAGGTGCAGGAGTGCATCAGTGTGAGCAGGGAGAGGGGACTGACACCTGATCTCCAGTCCAGGCACTGATAATGTGCAGGAAAGGAGATCGTACAAAGTCCTTTGAAGAATCAAACATCTTCCCACCTTCCTGACTGTTTATATGTCTGTTTTTCAAATGATCATTTTATTCTTGACACACTAACTCACATATGAATAATTTGGCTGTATAAAACATACCTTTAATGTCAAGAAACATATAATCTTGCTGAATTGTCAAAAGCTGATTCCTAGAAGATTGTTATTTTTTTTAACAAACTTTCTGTATCCCCCCTTCAAAAATACTCTGTGCTTGTCTATTTAGACCTGTTGCTGTGGAGGAAGTAAGTTCATTCTATTTATTACAACAAGAAGAAAAGCTTAAATAATAGTAATTAAAAAATCTCAGTTTTAATCGGAAAATAGTCTTGTGCTATTTTGTCCCCACCCTTCCCAACTGGAGTCATTGCCAACTATTTTGCAACTTTTCTGATTTTGTCTCTCTGCCCCATGAGGAGGGTGTTCCAGCTCCAGTTTCTGTGACATGTAGCCCTCCTGGGGGCCCTGCCGTGTCGCAAAGTCACTAAGCCATCAGCAGAAAGGAATAAATATACAACACCTAAGTGCTTTTTTATTGTAAAAAATAATTTAAACTATACATTTCATTTTTTCAAGAGGTCAAGCGAGAACTTGCTAAATAACTGTGTACTACCCCATTATCCCTGCTTACTGGAGGTTGGTGGAGGAAGAGAGGCCAGTTGTAGTAGACACAGAGTAGTAGAAATCTGTATATAAATCAACTACTTCTAACACTCTCCTAAATTTTTATCCTCAGAATCCACCAAAAAGTCCTCTCCTACAACAGACCGGAGGAGTTTAATTTTTAAACTATCACAGATTGTTGCAGTATAAGATGGTATAGTCTACAGAGGAAAAAACAAAACTCTTCAAGAGTTTCCCAATCTCAGTGCAAAAATCACGTGAAAAGAGCATTAACGGATATCACTGATGGACAGCTTTACTCATTTGTCACTGTGTAGTTGTGCACATCTCCTGTTGAAACCACCCAAACCATCATGGCATTCTCATCCCCATCTTACCTATCCTTCTCAATGCTGCCTTAGTTTTCTTCGTTTTCACCTCAACCTAATGAGAGAGCTGGGCAGGACAAGAGTACTGTATGTAATTTTTGCACAGAATGTAATTAAACTGTGGGTTCTTGATTTGAGCAATCAGGCTCTAATATGAAATATGCATATATCATCTGGGTGCTAATCCACAGGATATTATTCTGTAAGGGACAAAATATTGCTCAGTAGAGGCTGCCAGTTATGGCAGATTTAGTGTATAGTTGTCTCAGCACTGAAACTGAGATTCAGTATTTCTACTGCATGCAATATTGCTTGTGATCAAATTGGAACCTAAAAGAACTGGCTAAAACCTCTGTGCTATGGTACACATCTTAATGTGTGACAATAATTGGAGCTGGGGGACTACGGGAGTGCAAAATGAAGCATTTGTATATGTGCAAGACTGAAGCCTAATTGAAGAGTTTCACTCGTGTTGAAATTTCGGATCTAATGGATTAAGTGTCAGATCAGCTGGAAGATCAGTGTTCACACAGAAAGCTCACAATATCTTCCCTCTTTGAGGTGAAAACTTAGACCCTTTTAGGTCTCAGTTCAATATTTTATTTTACAGCAGAAAGAAGGGCAGTGGCAGCAACACTAATGTAGCTTTCTAAATCTCTTGGTACTTGTGCCTTAAAACCCCTTACTCAGACTCATAAATTAATGACACTTGGTACTCTCACTTGTGCAAGTGTGCTGATTTTCTAGGAACCAGTGTTTGCATCTATAAACACTAGCAGCAGTAGCAGCAATGTGTGAGAAAAAGGCAGCTGCTTTTAAAGCAAATGGAAGTGTTGTTATTAATTACTTTCTAATGACACTGATCTTGTCGAGGTTGAACCCCTTTCTGCTACTAACAAAAGACATAGTTTACCCAATTTACAATGCAATTCTCTTTTCATGGAGCTAAATCTTTACCACTGCTCACCTGTCAGGGATTCTTGGGCCAAGTCAGTAATTTACAGATGTAGCAAAGGATGCTTAAGTAATTTGTGCCGGCAGCTCTGTACGGTACTTTTTGGACAGATTAATCTTTGACCAGGTCCCAAGAGTGGGGAAAGTGGAGGTCTGTTTTCTTGTTATGATCCAGGAACACACGTGACAGGAAGAAAGGAAGGAAGTCACTTTTGTATTGACTGCTTCCCACCTCTGTCAAAGTTTCTTTTGCTGCCAGCATTTTGTCTTTGAAAGGGTTGTTCCCCTCCTGACCCCTTAGGGTGAGCTTGCTGTGTTAGATCCTGCAGCACACTGACCCTCCTTCCCTCTTGCTTTTTTTTACCATATCAGAAAAACACCAAGAGCACAGCCTGGGATTTGGCAACAATGCTGTCTAAATAATGACTCTACCTATTGATAATGATGTATTTCTTTCCATATATCAGTATTGATTACCTAATTTCCTATTTTTCCTCCTCTATAAATTTTCAAACTTATTAGTAACCCTGCTATTTCAGACTCAAGTAGCCACTTTGTATCTTCAGTATATGGCACATGATATCCTCTAAAACAGTGCTTTTCCTCTAAACCATCCTTGGTTTTTCTTTCCATTGGTCCACTGTAGATTAAAGTTTTTTTATTCCTATCTGCTTTGGCTGTGTTGTATCAATTTCCTGTTGCTGGGTTTCAGTGCTGATGAGGTAAAGAGCTTAAAGAATAAAGTTGCAGATTCTAAAAGTGTAGCCTATACTTAGGCATGTCAAAAGACTGAGATGCATGCAAAAGATTTTCCTTTTGCAAGACCTTTTGCTGCCAGTGATGATAAAATTACTAGACTTGGGGTTGCACTAACCCTGATTATATAGTGAGATAATAAATACTAGAAGTGATTTCAATTCACTAGGTGGACGGATAACAAGCTCTTGTGACTGAAAGCTGAAATTAGATAAATTCAGATTAAAAGTAAATTGCTAACCATGTTGGTAATTGACCAGAGAAAGCCCTTGGACAGCTGCATTCTCCCCACGGGAAGCCTGAGCTGCCTCCTCCATGAGCAAAGCCCAGCCCTGCTCCTCTGAGCTTCCCCTCTGTGCTTTGCAGGGGGGTGGGATGAGAGTACCCTAATTTAGTGTGGGCTAAAACCCACACTGCTCTCCTCAAGCATACAGGCAATGTATAGAGCACCTACAAAGGCACAACTGTGCTACTGAAAGTAAGAGTTCCACTACAAGTTTTGCAAATGACACTTGGGCATGTAATCAACACCTTCAGTAATGACATTTTTAGCAAATAATTTTTGTAAAAGCTTTATATTTACTTACTCTTTAAAATTTACTTTTAAGCCATCTGCCTAAGCAAGCCTGACAAAGCCCTCACTCGTCTATATTTACCTCCATCTGCCTGTTTGAGTTGGTAGATAAATGTTTTCTTCCATCTGTGTTCAAATGATAAACATTGTTAGTGCTAAGCCTTCCACCTTTCTGTCCCACTGGGGTACTGGCTTTGCAATTACCCTCTCCTGCTGCTGTAAACTGATAAAGTTATCAGATTGTAGTCTCATGTTGGATTGCCACAAGGGAGCTGATTACCTACTCTAGAAAAAATACTTTAATTATTGGTTTTTGAGGTCTAAGTAATTGCCTTCATTTTGCACATCTAGGAAAAAGATGTCTGTCTCCCTCCTGTTTTTCTTGACATTAAAATGAAATGATTTACAGGTTTTGATGGTAATTCATTAAAAAGGGCTGAGCTATTGTTGCCCATTACTGTCACCTTTGATTAGTTTAAATGTGGCTATGACCATGTTCTTCCTACATAATTTATCTCCTAGAAAAATACTGCATCTCTGAATGTCAAAGAAAATATTCAGGAAGATTCAGAGTTGCCTGAAGAACAAATTTTGGAAACAACATAAAACTTTCTTTCTACCTCAAGTGGCAGAGTTATGGCAACCAGTTTTATGCATCCTTTGAAGCATTTGACAACGGCCACCCTCAGAGCCAGGAAACCAGATTTAACAAATGAAGGGACAAACCCCATAATAAATTATTTATTGTCGGACACAAAAAGTTCTTGTGAAATCTCTTTACTTCATCTTTGCCCTTCCAACTGAAATGGAGCTGCCAAATAAGCTTGTAAACTCAACATCAGATTTCAGAGAAAATAAAGCACTGAGTTACTTTTAACTGGCAAACAAACAAATTAGAAAAATGTTAGAAAAGATATGACTGAGTGAATATTTTCATTATGTAGTTAGACAAATAGTTTAAAGATATAGAATATTTTCACCTATTTTAGTCAGCATGAAATTCAGTCATTGCATGACCATTACAAGCCTCATCCAGCTTCACAGGAAGCCAAAGTAATGATGGGTGACAGCACTTCAGTGGAGTCACAAGAAATCCATGCAGGCATTTACTTTCAGATTAACATGCCCTGGGGAAAGCTGAATACAAGTGGCTGCATTTCATTGGATGCACATATTGGATAACTGGTCAACATTACCAAAACAGTCTATCACTTAGTCCACAAATTAGAAGCATATTTTCTAGATGGAATGCCTATTTCTGTTTCTGAAAAAAAAAAGCAAAGTTCTTGGACTTGATTTTTTGTTTTTAAATCTGTTTATTATGAAAAAGCCTTTCTTTTTACATAGAAAAGATACAGAGGAATGTAAATGCAGTAGAATCCATTACCTTAGATAACTGCTATACAATTGAATATTAATGACAAAAGTTTCAGAAAACCTAAATATTATAAAAAGCTACCTCCAAAAGAAGACTCTGACAGAGCAAGAACAAGACACAAATTAAACATTAAACAGCTGTGAATCACAAGTGTGTACAAAGACACAGCCAATACAATACAAGAGACCTTGTGCCAAAAGGATATTCCTGTTACAGTATTATGCATGTTATGTTCCTGTATACAGTATAATGGAGGAATCAGATAAATTTAATTCTTTAAAAAGTCTCAGTATCTGATGTATTCTGCAATTTTTTAATTTAATTTTCCAACTTTTCAGTGTTGTAAAACCTTAAAAATTTTGCATAAAAAGAAACTCCAAGAATGTGTCAAATTCTCGAATCTCCTTGTTTTGTCATGTTTTCCAATGGCAATTATTAGATTACTTTCCCAAGGATTTTGTGAAGGAAAATAAGACAATGTGGAATATTTAATTCAAAGCTGTGAACTGAACTGAGCATTCCTGCCCTGCCATCTCTGACAGCCTTTGCTGAAGCTTGCAGAAGTCTAAAGAGCTCTGCCACAGTACCTTCAAGGCACCTTCCTGCAAACCCAGGCAATTTCACCAACAGTCCAGCAATGGCATGGTGAGGAATACCACTGGGAAGTAAACCTGTCTCACAAATGGGTATTGTGCAGATTAAAAAATACATGTGGAAAATAATGAGAACAGACACTTGAATGGCAAGAGAAGAGAAAGATTTATTTTTACTGACTTTCAACTGGTGTTAAGATTGCTTGAGAGACATCCAGTACATGTGTAAGACCACCACAGATATGACTACATATGCATATTCTGTCTATCTCACTACCACGCCCTCTCTTCATAAAGGCACTAACTATAAATAGTACGAAAACAGACAGATAAAATGCCACCAAAAGAAAAAAAAAAAAGATTTCTTGTATGGACTTCTTGTTTATGTTTGTATACATTCATGCTTTAAATGTACAATTTTAAAATTAATTTAAAAGGTCACCTTTATTTTGGCAATACAACTGATAAAATGAAACATGCAGAACACACAGCTTGACAGAACTCAGTGCATAATTTTGTCAGAATGAAGCAGTTCTTTACCACCCTTTGTGAGCTGGGAATACATTCATATTACAAGGCAAAAAACACCCCCACCCAAACCAGACAACATCTGGCTTCTGTTTAATGCTTCTGCTTTTCCACATCTCCTCCAACATCTTTGGATAGTAAAATCTATGTCTGACCACAGGTTAAATTGTATGGTTATATTTTAACAGTCTTCATAGTGCAGCAAGGCAAGGCAGAGCTGCCTGTATTCACTGTTCTATCTCCAGGCTGTCCATTTTCAAGTCGGGTGGTTTAAAGCTATTCACTTCTTCATAGGTAAGTTCTGTAGTGGGATGTAAGGAAGAAAGAAGAATAGGTAATATTTTCTCCAAAATAAAAATATTCCAGACAGAACAGTTCTACAGATACATGTGACCTGTAGTTTTTATTTCCAGCCTCTTTAGCGTCCAGATCCAAAAATAGACCGAATTCACTAGGAATCCTCCTCTTAACCTCAGATTACAAATTAGACTCACAAATACTGTTATTGTACAACATGACTGTCCCCTTCAACTAATTACTAAAACACACAGGCCCTGAAATGAAAACATCAATTACGCTGTCAGATGACCTGCCAAAATGATGCAATAAAGAACAATATGTAATGGAAAATGGAATCTTTAAAAGCACCTAGGTAGGTTTTAAAATGTACACTTTTAACTATGGAGAACCTTTTTTATCATCTCTTAGTCAGTTGTCTTCAATTATATATCACTTGCAATTCTGTGCTAATTCTTGGTTTTCTTTGGGTATTTTTTTGTTTGTTTGGTTTTTAATGTTTTACTGTAGCTGACCTAATCTTACGGTAGTCTGAAAAATATTTTCTTTTTGTCTTAGAAGCATGTAACTAAGCTTTCATCAGGGAATTCTATATTCATCAATAGCTAGAAACATGGGTTACTTGCTATTTCACCCTGCTTTGGGAATAACCCTTTATCTTTTCATGCTAACAGTCATGTCCTGTTTTCTGCCTGGGACATTAATGGAATATGTATTCAGTGGCTATCTGTTTCATATTTTCTCAAATTAGATGCTGCTTTTCAAGGACCAAATCCTGTTCACATCTGGCTAACTTCAGATTATGGCATTACTACAGGTTCTGTTTTCCAAACAGTGATGTTTAAATCGTATCAAATTCATGCCTATCAGCTTTTCTATTAAATAACTCTGTCTGAGAGCTGCTATGCCTGCAAGCATACCTAGGACTACTCTAAAAAGTATGTAAAAAATCTTGGGACTAACTCTTGCTTATGCTCTGGTTGTAGCCAGTGTCAGTGAGGGATTTCTCTGAAGGAAATTCTGTGTGCAGAACTCCAGGCATCAGAGGATTTGTTAGGTGACTTTGAGTGAGAATTACAGGCAGCCAGGGAGGAGATACTGAATAATTTCAGCTGACCGAACTTGGAGCAGCCAGTGTCCTCATAAATCGGACACCCGGAACTGTATTAGAAATTATTCTCACTGGCTGTGTGCTTTGTGTTTATGAAGCTCTTCACCCACTTCTCACTGCACTTACTCAGCAGAGATATGTGCAACTGGAGCAACATCTAAGTAGAGAATGTATAGCATTCAACTCTGAATAGCTTAGTCTTGGCCTCTAAAATTTTGAAATATTTTCTAACTGATTAAACACATCAGTAAGGAATCTATGAGCTTGGGCTGTGAGCCTCAGCAGTGCACAATGGAGGCCAAAAAAGCTCTGAAGTGCATAATGAATTAAACAAAGTGTCTGAAATCTAATTTTACTTTGGTGCTCAGCCCCTCGAGATCAGGTGCCACTGATTTTTAACTTGAACAGAAAAAGAGCAGAAACATGCCAACGACATCTTGAGAAATTGGGTCAATATTTCATCAACACTGCAAACATTTTATGTCATCTTACTTAAATGTGGCACATGCTGTACTTGAAAATAAAAAGTTTATTCCCCAAGATAAAAATATTACCAGAGCGAAAAAGGAAAAGCAGCAAACCTGCTGTGCGAGTTTGGAGATTTTTCTCTCAGGCCTTTTTTTAAACCTGAATAAAGAAGGAATTTGACCTGTAGTTCTGTCAAGGTCAATGATGTAAAAAATGATACATGATAAAAGCAATGATAAAGAATATGATATTGCCCTTCCAAGAGAATTCACCTTCATGTCTTCATTTCAGTTTAGAAAGTGTTAAGCTGTTAAGCTAAGATTGTTCCTGAAATAATTTCAATGGAGTTTCATCACAAACAGAAATCCACTTCATGACTCAGAAATTGTTAAGCTTTCCTGTTAAAAGACTCAGGCAACTGAAAAAGCAGCAGAAAAAAATCATCCACTCCTAAGTACAGCAGCAAACGAACACAGCTCTCAACAAACAAGATGTATGGGTGCTGCTGTAGGCTGCCAGGTTTTGCAAAGGAGAGCATGTGTAAGGAGTAAGTGATGCCAGTCCATCCTCCTTGTTTGTACAGACACAGGCAGCTTCTACAAAAGCCTTTCCAGGGCTCTGGGAGGTTGATTTATTGCAGAGACAGCCATGAATCCACTATTATCTTTCTTTAAGATACATTTGCTGTAGGCAGTCTGCTTTCTCCCCTGTAATGCCCAGGAGAAAACATGGCACAAGTGGATGGGTATGAGTAAGACATGAGAGTATTTTTCATCATAAACCTAACCACTATGATAATACATTTTTATCAAATCTTTCCAAAGTAAAAGTTACAGAAAATGCAAATAGAAATAAAAGAACATTTATTTTATGGAAGACATATTTCATCTTAAGCCAAGGAAAGACCTTTATTGATAAACAGAAACAATTAGTTTTCTACAATGTGATTCTCAATTTAAAATCTCTAGTAAGGAATTTTTAGACTAATATGTCCTCATTAGACAGTGGTGAAATGGGACTGTACTTTTCAGTGTACTTGCAATCTAATGTTGAGCCACCTTACTTCCCTGATACTGCGGTGCAATATGATTGTGTTGCAAGGTTGTTGCAGTATTTATCAAAGAAAGGTTTTGGGGTGTCACTCCCAAGTAAAATCATCAACTATCATCTCAAACAGGACCAATAGCATGGTGTAGCTATTAATCCAAATTCCTTTGCTATCTAAAGAATTATTAACAAAATACACATCTATGTGGATAATACTACTTTCTGGTTCTGGTCAGAATAAGACCAGAATCCCAAGTAGTGTCACTTGCCCCAGGACAGTTATTTCAGTTGGGGATCTGACCTAGAAAACTAAAAGCAAAACAGAATGCATAACTACCTGGTAGCTTTTAGTTAAGCTTTCACTGGTACAGGGAATCTAGTAAGGAGATGATAGAAGGGGGGGAGTGGGCCAAATCCAGAGAGGAATAAGTCTTTCTGCCCGTCCACTCCCACAAGCACACATATGAACTTATCTTGTTTGCCTGAGGCTTAAAAGTTCAAACTCCTCTGGCTAGAAATGGAGGAAAACTGTTATTTAAGTAAGGCTTTCTTCTGCTACACGTCTTAACTAGTGCATGCAATTCTGCTACCTTTCCATTCATCTATGGTGCGCTCCTTGTTCTCTATGGACTCGTCGTAGAGCTCAGCCTCGGGCTCGTCATCTGGATCGTGGTACTGCACAAAGTAGGGATGCGCGAGTGCTTCCGAGGCAGTGATCCTTTTATCGCTGTCCAAAATAAGCATCTTCTCAAGGAGATCTACAGCTAAGGCAAAAACAGAAATGCAGTTCAAAGCCAGAAGAGACCATGAGGAAATAAAGAAAAGGCAACTGTTTACACACAACCTATTCTCACTCACCTTAAGCACAATTAATATTACTGGCAAAATTTAGGCAACATAACAAGTACGTTTTGAAGGTTTTGTACTGCAAGTACAAAAGAGAGCTGAAGGAAGCTTCTGGTTTGCTTGTGGCATACACAAATATTCAGTATAGTCAACTGGAGATCTGATTCAACTCTTCAGATATCCAAGAACTTAATTCCAAAAAGATCTGCATGTGCTTATAAGATAATATCCTGTGTTGTGCATCATGTGCTAAAGTTTGCACTGATCAGGACCAAGCTAAGTAACTTGTGAACAATAAAGTGTGAGATTACACTTCTAATAAGCTGCACCAATGAAATGATCAGATGAAAACTCCAAAGCAACTTCACAGGGCCCAGTATAAACAAGATATATTTGAAGTTGACATTTGAAGTATACTAGAAATAAGAGAGAGTTGTATGGCTGAAATTAGGTTTTTTATGGAAATTTTATCATAACTATTTCAAATACTATTTTTTTTACTGCTTTCATATAAACATTGGCATTAATTTGCCTTTATGCTATTAGTACATAGCATGCTCTCATGTACTTCAGACAAATAAATCCCATTTTTTAATAGGAAAGTATTCCAAACTACTTATATTTGTAATAATAAAATTTGTATTAATACACAAAATGAATACAAGCCATTTTAACTCACACCACTTTCCTATAATGTGCACTTGATGGAACTGACCTGGTACTGCAGTGAGATGACTTTGATGACTCAAGTGTCTCCTTTTTATGTCACAAGAAAAAGTTCACAGAACTATCTCTTTTGCACAGGCAGAACCAATTGATTAGACAGAAAAACAATTACACAGGATCAAATCAAAATTCTGCCTTAGCCCAGTATCCTGTGTCCAACAATGGCTCATATATTTCTAGGAAATAATACCCCAAAGGGTCATTCTAACAGCTATACTTCCTGGTATGTTCTTCTGCTTGCCAGCAATTTACAGCTCATGGCCTTCCTGAGACAGAAGTGATGTCTCTAATCTAGACCTCTAATCTAGACATTTTCATTTATTTCTGCAATGTACAGCTGGCTTTTGCTTTTCATCCATGGACCATTTCCCTTTAGGAGGTTCCTGTAATTTCCATCAGAAAAAAAAGACACAGGCTTCATGAAGGGAAAACAGTGCGAAAGGTTAAGCAATGCTTTTCTCACTGGTCTGATTGTTATTATTATATGGGATCATCCAGCAAGGAACACAAGAAATGCTTGAGTCCCTATGTCAGTGAAAAATTTTATCTGAGTCAGTCTGACTTTCTTACCTAATGGATTGGCTCCACGAAACACTGCTTTCAAATCCTGTTGAGGCATATGTGGAAGAGATTCGATGTATTTCCTTGCCTAGAAATAAGTCAATATACGTATCACATCCACAGGGTTAAATTTTGCTCAACAGTAACCACATCAACTCTAAAAAGCCAGACATTATGTTTTTTATGTTTCTTATTCATGGGAAATCCTCTTTACATAAAACCACAATGTATGACCTTGTTTCAAACACTCACTCCTGTATACTGGACAATAAGCAAGAGAGTTTTAAGCAGGTACATTTTGGTTTAAAGCTTGAGTGTTTGCACTTTAGTTTTCACCTGTACTCACTGGTTCATTGCAGTATATCCCCAGGGAACATACACATGTAATGCTCAATCAGAAACTGCAGCCTAAATCATCTTTCAGTTACCCTCAGCAAAGTGGTATAATTCAATCTGCAGCCTTCCTTCCTGTCTCTTCGCTGGTGAGATGTAGCTTCACTAACCAAAGAACAAATTCTCATACTCCATGGGAACAGATTTTCAGATGTTTAACAGCATTTAAGAGTTTTCCTTTTCACTGTGGTTGTGAAAGGTTAATCCAAACTCAACTAGTAAAAGCCTGCCTGGATATACGATCCACAAATGTCTGACATTACATGAGCTACGAATTTTTAGGCTGAGGTAGATAGGTTAGCAAGAGAAGACTTTGCATACTTGGATCAGACAGAACAGGGAATTCTGAAAAGGACTTGTCAAAAAAGAAGGAGGTGGCTATTCCCTAAATCCATAAAAAACCTCAGCTGGTCTTTGGACAAATCCTAACCCTTTTAAAACATGTTCGTGTTACACAAATGTCTCCCCACATTTAGCAGTCCTGTTAGAAGAACATAAGGATATCTGCATAAGGATAACCAAGCATCCTTGGCCTATGGAAAACAACAACTAATCCTAACACGACTGAACAAGATGAGGTGAAAATTTACCTCCAACCTTGCCCAGAAATCCTTTGAAAACAACACAGACCTATCAAAGTGCACTTACTAGCCAGTCCCCTCTGCTTATATACTCACCACAGAAACCTGACCAAGAGAATCCCAATGTTTAAATTATTCTGAAATACAATTACCATTTAAACTCGTATTAACATGAAACACTGATAAACATCTCAGTAACTTGTGCTGAAACATCCAAGGAGGTTGATCTCTTAGTTTCCAGTTCTTTAATCCTCTACTTATAACTCAAAATAAGCTTGGCATTTCAGCAAATCTCTGACATTGCTGTTACAGGAATGTTAAAAAATTGTCCATGTCTGCAAGCTGCATTAAGAAATACCTAAACAATAAGGCCAAACTACATGGTAAAGAAGAACTAGAATGAAGAAACTCCCTTGCAGCTGGCAATTACCTCCAAGCAAGCTATGCATCTCATTTGACATTGCTCCTCTAATCAGGCAGCAGCAGCCCAGAGGTGACCTAGCAGCACTCCCGTTCCCGTTCATTAACCTGGTTTTTGTGTTCTGCCTGTGCTCTCAAGGTATAATTATCTCAAATAAAATAGTTTCAGGATTCCTGTACCTCACTGAGCTGTACTCTGAAACACAAGAAATTAAAAGAACAAAGCATGTACTATTTCCAGTAATTATTTAAGGTGTTACTCTCATGATCAAAAAGTTCACTAGTTGTGGGAAAATAACATATTTGTATACGCTACTGAGAACGTGTTACAGCAAAACCTGTAGGATCTTAACAATACACGAGACCTGTGTTTAGGACAGCACAGTCTGAGATTTGTTGGTTGATGAAGTCCCTGGCAAAAGGATGGTTGCTTAGTTAGCCTCCTGCCCCAGCCATTCCTAGGTGCTGGGTACCCAAAAACTCTGTGACTGTGTATGGGCCTGTGATGATGAGATTTCATTATGATTGGACCTTCCAGAAATACAGGGTTGCTCTGGCTCTCCTACTGCTCCTGCTTACTTAACCTGCTAGTATATTCATTAGTAAGGTCAAAGGAAGCTCATCAATATATACACAAGCTGAGAACAGCCATTAGTATTAGTCTGAGGTGTACACAGAAGGGGTTTAAGAAAACAGCTGCAGCTTAGGAGGTATCTGTGTGCTGGTGTTGATCTGAACTCTTACACTGTGACCATCACCTGCCTTTATCAAACAACACTACATCCCATTCTTCAGCTGGTTATCCACAATTACTGCTTACAATGAATCTTTTAAGTGCCACTTTAGCAGAGAAAGTAAGTGGAAATTGCTCATTTACTAGATTACTATTTAAAGAAGTCACATGGAAAGTTAAAAAGCCCACTCTTAACTACAAATATTATCAAGAAATTGGACCTCACGCAAGCATTTAGAGAGATGAATAAAATACAATTTTCAAATTAGGGATCTAAATAGACCACTCATGCAAAACACACATTATTTGATTTGAATACATCTCTGTTTGGAAACCTTACAACAATGGAAAGCACACAAATTACAGAGACATCAGATTTAATAGCAACAATATAATGCTCTGAGCTGAGCATCAGTTTTAATTTTTTAAATTATAAGAATATATTTTTTTAAAATGTAAGAATAATTATAAGCACTTTAAAAGATCATCAGGACATCAATTTAACATTTTGCAAAAACTGAGTACATGAGAGCAGGTATCAAAATTTATCCAGGTGACAGTCAAGGCATCTGGATTCCTCCAAAAGCATATTTGTTGAATAGTGGCATTCTAGCAACAAAAACCAGAGATCATTTTAAGGTATTTGCTCATTTCCAAATCAGAGTATCCGTGTAACACAGGCAGTGACATACAATGCCAGCTAGAGAAAGAATGATAGAAAGTCAGTTAAGTAAATGAAGCTGTGAACTCACATGTTCTGATGATATCTTCTTCAGAAGTTCTGAACTGGGCGTGCCCACAACTTCCATTATTCTCTTCAGTTGATCGATATCTGCATAATTTCAGGGAAATAAACAGCACACAGTCCTTCTGGGTTTAGACAATTAATGAACTGCCATGCATGTAACTAAGACGTTTAAAACCATTCAGCAAAACAATTCCACCATAGCTCATGGAAGGATATCAATTCATACCTGCTTAAGCCTAGCCCCAGAGTACTAAATTCTCCACTGTACTACATTGACTTGTCAGGTAGGTCAGCTGCATGAAAAATATTGCTTTTCTGTCCTAGTTCCCAATTTAAAACATTCTTAAGCTTAATATTAATAGCATATTTATGTTTCAGTGATCTGAGGGATTTCTGAAGATCAGTTTCATATGATACACAGCTCATAGGCCTAGATTACTAATCTGAAGACTGACAAGTGAAAAGTTCTCATTTGTTACCTTTAAATTTTTTTTAATATAGGTCTCAAAATTAAAAACTTCAAAAATGTTAATTTTTCATTGTCACCTAGGACCTGTAAAGAATATCACATTTTGTATAGAGACTCAAGATTATTTTACAGCTTTATTTAAATTGATATAATCATATAGTTGTAGACAATATTTTTTAACAACAAAAAAATCTTATTTCTTGCAAATTAGATATATTGATTTTTTCAAATACCACATATCATGTAATCAAACAGTCTGAGGACAGTTATTGCCTGATGATGATACACCTGGAGAATGCCTGTGGTTACAAAAGGGTCTAATGATGCTGAGCACAGCAAAAAGGCCAGTGGGTAGACTTGGTCTCAGCCCTCTTAAGATTATTTCAGGCAATTCTAATGTCATAATGCTTTGCACTCAGCAACAGCTTAGTATTAGCAGAAGTGTTTGTTTTTGGAGGGGTTTCAGAGTAGCAAGAAACGTCAATATTCAGCACAGAACAATGTGCTTTTGTTTCTCATAATAAAAGCTTGATGCAGTTGTTTCCTCATTCCTTATTATATGGTTTTCTTCAGTTTTCTTTTATTATTTTACTGCTCTCCTCAGGAACATCTCTTTTTTGCTGCTGCCAACACAGGAAACAGCAATGGAAATCCCTGATGCTCCATCAGGGACCAGAGCACAGTGCTGTAGAAAAGAAAGGGCTTTGTTGCTCCTGTGACATTTCTGGAACCACTAGCTTCTTTTAATATAATAGGACACAACAGACCTAGTAATTCACTTATTATTTAAAAGTTAACTCATCTGCATTTTCCGGAACTTTCAGCCTAAAAGTAGTTCTATTTTGTTAAATCGTATTAGCTGGTGAAAAAATGATGCCTTTACTCAGCTTCAGTTTTACCGCATGTTATTTCAATAAGATCCAAACATGGAAGAAATCTACCCTGTTGTAACTAGGTTATTATTTAAATACAGATACACAAAAGGATAAATGTAACTTTTTGTTGTTTAGGAACATCTGTTACTGGTTTTTATCATACCAGTGGGTCTCATATTCAGTTGTCATATACACTGAACGGAAAGATTAGCAAATAGTTTATTCTTTCACAAGTTTGTTACCTCAAAACCATGTCCATAGAAACACTCAAGTTCTTAGGAAAAAAAAAGAAGAATCAGAGAGTATTTTTTTAGTTCCATTTTAAGTTTTATATTAAGGATACAATCATTTCCTGGAAATAGAGCCTTTCCCTTCAATAGCTCTGCCATGATGCATCCAACCGACCATATGTCAACTGCCAAAAAACAGAGACGGAAATGTGCACAATGAATCAAAGAGATTCTTAAACACAGCTGCTTCTTGGTTTAAAACTATCACTACATCCAGCTGTAGCAAAATACAAGCCTTCTCAGTTTACCTGTTTGATTGTAGTGCATCCAGTTTAACATAATTTCTGGAGCTCTGTACCATCTTGTTGCAACATATCCAGTCATTTCATCATCAGTTTGACGAGCTAAACCAAAGTCTAAAATCTACAGAATAAAAATAAAATAATAATTTTAAAAAACCCCTTTCACTTTTGTTGTAGGTCCTGATTTTCCCATTACTCATTTCTGAGTTTTCTGTAGTCCCTCACTATTGGTGAAGTAAAACAGCAGCACTGTGCAGACGAGCTCATCTGCTCTCCCTGCTGTATCTGTGCAGCCTCTGGTGCTGCATAAAGATATTTCTACTGCAATGAACCTGGTGCTTTGTTCTCCAAGGCAGACTTTATATTTTGCCTTGAGTTCAATTTTCCACTGACATTCATTTACTAAAAATAAACACTGTTGCAATAAAAAATGAATTATTATTATTATTATTATCAACTGGGAGTGTTTGTGTAAAATGCTAACAGCAAATGCCACTGGCCATTTAAAGACCAAATAAGCTGATTACAAATCTGCAGAATTTCTGTTGTCTAATTTTGTTATGTCTAAGCATTTACTCGAATCACACATTATCCCAATGCCACAAGGAGAGAAAAGTATATCCTGTGTAACAATGTAAATTTAAATCACACCCTATTTGTTTTCAGTAGAACTTGCCCACCAAAACAACGAAGGAGCTCTGTTTACATACACAGAGGCTTGATTGCAAAGTGTTCCCCTCCAGATGCTTTCCCTTGCTAAGTTTACATTGATGGGAAGTTATTTCAGCTAAATTTTCCCAGCTCATTTCCTTGCTTTCTGTTCTATTCTCTGGTTAGTCTGTGTCCCACTCATTATGGACCCTAGCTCTAAGAGAGACTGCCTTGAAAGGGAACCATCTGACCTCAGTGCTGTTAAGTCATCTGAGCTAGCCAGCATCTCTTCACATAGAAATGTAAGATCATTGAGTACCTCCTGTGATGAGAGCCAGGATTATTTATTAAACTGATAGCTAATCCTTTTTACAGGGAATAAGAAAATTTCAAGAGTATCATTCAAAATTCCTCAGTTATAATCCAATTAAAAGATATAAAAAGCCTAAAGAAAAATATTAAGATATAAATAATTAACATCTTTACTTTCAGTATAGTTTAAAAGCATATTTTGTCTTAAGTAAGTGAAGAAAAATGCATGAAGCAAACAAGCACAAATAATGGCGTGAAACTCAAACACTAATGCCCTTATTTTTATAAGGATTTTGGCAATATTTTTCCTTAACAGCTGATCTCTTCCATCAAATGTGCACACACACCCACATACACACACTTTCCTTGTTTTTGCTTCTATTTCCTTTTTGTTAGTACTTGGAAATATCCACTAGTTTTTCCTATTAAAAATAATTTGAGGAAGTAAAGCTATAAATATAAACAAAGCAGAGAGCGCTGTAACAAATGCTAGACAGGGAGGTGCACAGATTACATAATAATAGAAAAAAACAGTAAAAGTCTCCTTTACTTCCAGTACAAAAATACAGTACACATTTTAGAGTACATGATCAAACACAGATGACCCACAAAATTTCACAGATGCTGAACATACATGCATGAAGACATTAAAGAGATAATCATGAAACTTGCTGAGCACCTGCAAGCGTCACTAAATCAAACAGGAGCTACAGTTTCTCACCACAGACCCAGATTAGTGCAAGAACCTAACTGCACTGCTCTTACTCATTATTGTGATTTTTTGCTGATTTTGTGGTATTTGGAGTCTTTTCTTAAATCCCTTGCAGCTGGAATAAAGTGATTACATCAGAGTCTTAGAAACAGGAATAAAGATGTTTCTGACTGTCATGGAGAAATGTTTAACTTCTCCTTTTTAAGCTTAAAGGCTTAGAAAGCTACAAGACATCTTTTCCTTCTCTAGAGTCTCATGCTTCCTATGTAATACCGGATCACACAGACACAGCAAGAGTTGTATTTATATAGATGTGTACATCAAAGTAGCATTTGGGAAGCAAGGATTATAGGGTTCTTTTTGGTTGGTTGGGTTTGTCTGTTTATCTTACTGCCTGTAACTGGTAATACTAGTATATTTGTTGCCACCATTATTTAATTTAACTTGTATGTTCTATAGATACAAAAATGAAAGTTGTTACAAGGCTTCATCTATACATGGCAGATGCAGATACATATCACAGGTCAGACTCTCAAGATATACTCAGTTAAGTACTCACTCAGGGGCCAAACTATTAACTATTATCTACGTATCTAATATTTGTATTCATATTAAATTAACATTTGGGAGAAAACACATGTTCACAGAAATGGGCAAGTAGCAAACAGTTGAAATTAATGGAATGAGCCATAAAAATGGTAACTAATATTTTCTTAGAAAACTGTCATATTGAGAGTTTTTACAACACTCTTTTTTACAACAGCATGATACCCACCCTCAATTCACAGTCTTCATTTACAGCTAGGTTACTGGGCTTCAGGTCCTGTAGCAGAACACAGAGTTAGTCCAATTCCACTTCAACCTTTTAAAATATATTGTAACTATGTCTTAGTAATGCATTTGATGCACAGAGGGACACACTCCATTCATTTTCATTACCTCGAAGACTGAACTCACCCGATGGATGATTCCAGCTGAGTGAATATACTGTGAAACAAAACAAAAAAAAACAAGGTAAGATTTGAAGTTAGAGGTGAAGGGAGGTCAAAGCCACTTGTCTTATTTTTTGCTTCTGTTTTGTATACAGAAAATACTTACATCATACCATGTTTTCAGATCAGAGGTACGTCAAACTTCAAAACCTCCCTGTTTTGTCTTTTCCAGAATTGGGTATTTCAAGAAAGGTAACCATGAAGACTAGATTCTACCATGAAAGGCAGCACTCACAGTGATTCTTCTGTATAAAGTCTCTTACCAATTTGGAATTTGTTCCAGCCTTCCCTGGATGTCCATGTTGATCAGCTAGTGGCTAGTGAAATCAGTGGCCTAGGGAGCAGCATGGTTGACTCCTATATGATGCAAGTCACCTTCCCATACTGTGAACACTGATGTGGGTGAAAGCAGCCACACCTGCACTCTGGGACAGGTTAGTGACCAAAATACCCACCAAAGCCACAGCATTACTTCAGGTCCACTTTCAAAGCGTTATTTCAGTGGCTATTTTGTGTCTCTGCTATTTTACATACAACATTTAAAATTAAAAAGATTAGAACAGCTCACTCTGTCATTGCCTATAGTTCTCTAGTTAGGATTAGCAGCAAGTTTATCTATGATCTTATCAACAGCATGAACAGGGCTTTGAAAACCTTCTATTCTCTAGAGGTGAATTCACCTTTTTTTAGGAGACGGGATTATACACAAAACCTCTATAGCAACTGGGAAAACCCAAAGAGAACACAAGGGCATTCTTCATGTTCCAGACCTAAGAACTGTTTATCAGAAGGCAGGGCCATGTCTCAATGTTCCTCACAGAAGCTGCAAGCAGCTGAATGAAGAGGAAGCCAAAACACTGCTGTTAACAGAAGGAGCGTGTCCCTGCTCTGCTGAGACAGACACAGCAGCCCCTCCTGGTGCCACCAAGCAGTAATATACAGGATCAAATGTTCTTTGACTAATGAGACATGAGAATTTCAATTCCAGAAGAGAGGAGCCACCAGCAACCCCTCCCCTGTGAAACAGAGCCAGAAATGCACCTGAGTGCATTTCTGAAATTAACATTCACTTAGAGCACAATTCTTACTATTATTTAGCTTTGACAAAACACAGACTTATATTCAAAACCACAAGCAGGATAATTAATGCCAGAATCCATCTTCCTAACTAAGCTATTAACTCACATAAATGAGACAAAGCAATTAAGGGCTCAGTTGTGCAATTTTTATTCACTAAAATCTGTCCTTAAAGTGATGGAACCTGCATGCATGAATAAGAATTACTGTCTCAGGCACAAGGTTACTTGCTGAAAATCATGTAGTAAGTATATTTCAGAGCCAATATTTACCATGGCTTGCTTTCAAACATATATTATTTTCCATGTCTAAAATATCCATTACTGTTAAGTTAGCTAGTAAAGCTGCTGACCTCTCTCTTTTCTGTTTGCTTTCATCTTGGGAAAATCCATACTGGTCTGAGAAGAAGCTTAGCACCTAGTAACGGGAAGCATTACCTACATCTTCTCCAGTTTATAGACACTTACATGTTAAACATCAGCAAAATGATACATATTTTGATTATTCTGGAAGAAAATTCTGCTGTAGATTCATTGCCAATCGCCTGTGTTATTAAAGTGTGTAAATTTTAACTGATATGATTAAAGGAAATAATGACTTTACAGGCAGACTAAATCCTAAGTGATTGTGTGCAACATCATACATTGCTGGGATAAACTTCTACTTCCCGATATTTCCCAAAGGACCCAACTAACTTGGTTATCTCTTCACCCACGTGACACTGTCTACAAAAATCAGGACTGTGGTTTTTCAAAGTGGCTCATGTCTTTCAAAGCTCATGTCTTTCAATGTGAGTTACTTTCCATATTGTTCTTTACCCATTTCACATTCTTCAGAATTTTTGAGACATTATACAGCATGTTATTGTCCTGCAATAAGAACTGAAATAGACACTGATCTGAAGTTAACTTTCAAGGGGAGTATTGTGCATGTAAACATTGGTAGGCTTGGGGGTTTATTTCTGGTTAGAAAAATTATCTGATAATTTCTGAAATGAGTGCTAATATTTGCGCACTTTTAAGACATTAAAAAAAAAGCGTTTAAGGATGCTCATTGCAAGCAACCAGTCCTTACAACCTTTAGATTGCTGACTCATTACTACAATATTTAGATTCCTGGACTCAGACAGTACCTTAAGACCTCGAAGTAACTGATAGATGAGAAACTGTATATGATCATCTGTTAACTTCTGGCACTTCACAATGTTATTCAGGTCAGCACCCATTAAATTTGTCACAAGATATCTGTGAACAAAGAAGTGAGGAAAAAAACAACACAGAATGGCAGAACATAAATTCTTCTAGAAGAGTATCCACACAGGCCATGTAGGTTCCATTTCCACTGTCTACTAACACATTTTATATCCTTTAAATCAGCTACGAGTTCTAATAATGCAATCACTGCTATGAGACTTAATAGAATGAAAAAGAAAAATCCTTGTAGTATATTAGGAGCTTTTATCTCTCTTTTCTCCATGACACGCTACAGCAGCAATACATGCAACATGTTTTCCAATGAAGAGGAAGCTTCACCCAACATCAAAGTCACAGCCTGAGGTACAAAAACTACAGGACCTGCAAGGCCCTGGAATATCTGATGATGGAATGTAGTATTAGAGTGGTAGAAATAAGAGTGTTTTGTGTAACTCCCCTCTCCGTTCCCACTGGAAGTTTTATTTTTTGACAAATTTTGCAGAAACATTGATTCTTTTCCAAATACAGTGCTGGAACAAAAGCATGCATCCGCCATATCTAATTCCCATTTGTGTAATTTTGTCCCAGAGCCAAAGGGATTTGGTCACTAATTTCCACAGAGAGAAAAACATGTCAATTACTATTTCTTCTGCTAAATTGAAGAAAGCACTTAAATGCTTATACAATTATGTAAACCAAAAGGTTTACATAATTGTATAATTCTTCTGCTAAATTGAAGAAAGCACTTAAATGCTTATACAATTATGTAAACCAAAAGGAAATCAGCATAAATAGTATGTTTGAGTCACACCAAAATATACCTAGTTTTAGGTTAGCCAGGAGTCTAGCCTAAATTTACCTTGTCTCAGTTAACTAACAGAATACTGTCCTGCATTCCTGAACTCTGCCATCTATGTATGAACAAACAATCTAGAGTTTACAAACACACAACTGAACTGAAAAAGTTTTAAGTTTATTGGCATTTATGCAGCATTAAATAATTTACCATATACCTTTAATTTAATTTAAAGAACTTAAATTTTCATTTAGAAAAGTACAAAAATTAGGTCCATCTCCCTGCCTCCTTTTTTGTGGGAAAGTTCCAAAAACATTTTTACAAAGCTTACTGTGGTTGAAAGTCTTTTAGAAATGTATGTTCTCCTTTTTAAAAGCATAATGGTATTTACTTACTTAATAACTAGACAGAATTATTTAAAAAAATTTACTTACACTTCGTTAAAGTTTTCTATTGATGTTGCAGGTGTAAAAACATCAAGCAGTCCTATAACCTGTCAGGTGAAAGAAGGGGAAGGAAGTGACATTTTATTTTTACAAACCTGTAAAGCAACACGTAATTTGTATCGACAGTGCTCAGCATTTTCAGGATGAAACTTACAAAAATATGACCTAGAGTCACACTGAAAACTGACATAGTAGGTGATCTATAAAGGTATCACCTCAGCCATCTTAATTACAATCTTAATTACAATGAGGAAAAAAAAAAATAAAGGCAGAAGAAGTAATGCCTTATTACAAAAAGCTGACACATGCCTTATAGAATTGTTATACTTTAGATTATGCGCACCTTCATGAATTTTCTTCGTTTGTTTTTGTTAACTTTTTTATCCTTTTCTGGGATACTTTTCAATCAACCATATTTTATTCAGGCTTCAAGTCATCAGACTGAGTGGATTTTTTTCATTAAGCAAGTGGATGCTCCACTGAAATCAACTGTTTACCACATAAACTTAGACCAACACCCAGTTATGTGGGATCTGAAGGTCTACTGTCGTTTCTTTAGCTGTTGCAATTGCAACAAGACAAATCTGCCCTTAATTTCTCAACAGAATCCAGAAAAAACAGAATGAGCAAAAGCAGGTTTCAAGTGTGGGGTTTTTTCTTTTCCTGGGCTGATGTTTCAAGATGTTTCAACAGTAGTGAATAGAATACTTTTATCACTTTATTAGAGAAGAGTATGATGATTTGTTTTGAGTTTCATTAACCTCACCTTCAAGATTTAATTAGATATTTTCAAAATAAAAATGCAGCGTGTTACTTAAAGTTCCTAAAGTCCAGTGACTTCACTACACTTAAGATGGCTAGGTCCAGCTGTCTTGGGTACCTAGACAGTTGCATACGCCTTTTTGAAAAAGATTGTACCTAACTGAAATTAAGCCCATATTGTAAACTTTTGTAATGGAAATCCAAAGGGAAGAACTCACTCTCACTTACGTTCTCATGCTTCATGTGCTTAAGCAGCCGAAGCTCTCGGTAGGTCCTCCGGGCATGGATAAGTGATTGAAAAGGTCTTGAAAGCTTTTTCACTGCCACCTTCTGTCTTGTTTTGGTATCATAAGCTGAGCTGAAAGAAGGAAAGAAGTCCACATTGATGGTGTGTTCTACAGCAAAGCTCTCAACCAGTTCACTGAAGGAACTTGTAGTCTCCTGAGGGCTCTTACCCCTTCCTTTGCCCTCTTTCACCTTCTACTCAGGGACTGCAAGCAGGGAGCTAGCCAGCAGTAACTCCTGAGTATTCAAACACAGGTCCCTTGTTTTCCATCTACCAAATTACTAATGCTTGTGCTACTGTTCAGAACTCATCCCCAGGCAAATCTTTCCCCAAATGGCAGGAAAAGTAACCAGACAATTAGCTCCATTTGTGCAGCTCCAGCCTCCAGCTCCAAGGCAAGGCTCATAGGGAATATGGGGATTCAAACTGCAGTTTGTTCTTACTGAGCAAATTGGAACCTTTACTAATTAGAGGAACACTGCCTTTGCATCTATGAATATTAATTATTATGTAACCATTAGCTTGATAGATGATAATGTCTCCAAACTGGTATCAAGTAAGGATGCTGACATAACCATGGCCATCCCTTTCCCAATAAGTGAAGGATGGGCACGTCTTAGACTCCAGCCCACATATCCACAGCAGGTGCTTAACAATCCACAGATGGAGGTGCCCTGCTGAAGAGGAGACTAAATATACAAGTCAATATTTGTAAGCAAGGGAGACCCGCTCTTTTTGGGGCATTAGAAAGACATGACAAGCACAAGCCACAAATAAATGCTGATTGATATGTAGCACAGGGATAAAAATGATCTCTGTATGGATTACTTCATGACACTACATAGTACAATTGCAAAAAGATTCTGTTTGTAACCTCCTTTTAAGAAAAAAAATTCCTTCAGTTGTTACTCTTACTTATTAAGTAATTGTGTTCAATTAAAATACCTGGAAATTCTCAGTTTAAAGAGCGGATAACACCATGTGTACTTGCTAGAGAGTGTTAACAAATCAAGAGCCTTCCCACACACTTATCTTATTACAGAACTTTTCTGGAATTACAAACACAAAAATTAAACAACATGAAAAATGCATGGAGTAGAACGTCAACAGTCAGCAGCCACATCAACTGCTATTAACTTCATCTGCACAGTGTTTTAAAAACTCCCACAAATCATTGTAGAACACACATGCTAGAGACAAAAAACACTGATGGTACCTGGAGTAGCTTACAAACTAATACACTCAGCCTACAATCAGCTGCAAATAGGTGGACTCTGACACATATTTGGTGCTATGCTAAAGTCACAAAGAGCCAAGTGAAGAGCAAAGCCTCTATCTGCAGGGCAAGCTGGTGTTTCTAATCAGAAGAAACAAAGGATACAATCAACAAACATGCAGGAAAAACAGTGGCATCTGAAAGGTGATTGTCCTAGAATTAACCCAACCTCCATGAGGCCAATCCAGAATTTCATAAAGACAGACTAGAAGCAAGTAGATTTAATCAACAAGTTTCCTGCAGGCTCTATGGAAGGAAGGAGTCATTTATGAGATAAATGACATAGATAAGCAGATTACTTAGCCAGTTTTTTGCAAGCATCACAGAAGCTGATCTTCTGGCACGTTTTAAAGGTGTAGAGTGCTGTGGTTTTGCTGAGCACCTCAGAAAGAGCATTTCCTGTCCAGAAGAAAGAATGCATAGGAAGAAGGAGAAAACTGGTATCACTCTGATGAGTGGATGGAAGGGATACAACGGAGAAACTCACTCCAACAGTGGGGCAGGGACAGAGTTATTCAGGATATGAGGATGCTGTGTGGCTTAACTACATGGAGCAGCTCAAGGAATGAACAGTGTGAGAAGAACTAACATCAGAAATATCTTAAATTCCATATGACCAGCCACAAGGACAACATGAAGGTTGCACAAATAAATCCAAAGAAATAAAAAGGAAGCCAATGCTTAGCTTTTAATATAACAAAGATTAGATGTAATTGCCCTGTGTTTAGTCATGGGCAACAAAGACACTGGAGAACACTGCTAAGTCTCACAAATGCACACGGTCTACAGTCTTTCAAATTTTTGGAAGAAAGGAAATGTTTATCCAGGTAAATAAATAACATTGCTCAAAACAGCAGTTTGCTTAACATCTCAGCCTTCCTGGTAATTCACAAGCCTTCCCACTCATGCTTGTACCGGTCTGTGAAATACTGTACACATTACACAAGGCTAAGGAAGAATTAGATTTTAAATCCCATTACCATGATAAACATCACTCTCTTCCCAATTCTAAGTTCAAATGTGAGTTTCAGGGGTTTAAAAATCACTGATCTTTAAGATAAATTGCTTTTTATACTCTGTATGACTCAAGGCTGCAAAGCTTTCAGATGGTACAAAGCACAATCTTTTTAGCTTCAGTAATTCTTATGACAGCAGCTTTTTAGACCAAAGATGGAATCACATAAGGAGAGAGGAGGGAAAGGGAAAAGGAAATTGAGAAGGAAAAGGAGAAGGAAAAGGCAAGCTGAGTCCTGAGACCTCCAACAGGAAATCATGAACTGAAGTTGCATAAGCCAAGGACTGACTTGGTTTAAATGAGTGCTTTCACACTCAACTAACTGTACCAAATTAAAATCAGAGCTAATACCTTCAGACTCCTTCCTTGCCTGGTTTACCATCAGCATAATTATTAACAGTAAAGCATTAAAAATATGTTTCATGTTGTTTGAACTGTCTTGTTTGTCACATCCAAGGAGGACTTGCATATGTGATCTCTGCTACTGCCTCTGTGATCACATTTTTAGAGAGATCACAATAGATCTCTCTGTCTTGCAATTATATCATCATAGCTACAATCTGGTTTGTTCCCTGAATCCCCCATCAGCCACTGAGTAAACTACTAGGTGGCAGGATGAGCTGCTCCTTTTCTGTGTGATTTCCCCACGAATGCTCAGCTTTCAGAGTAGTCCCTGGAGAGGGCATCTCTGGTTCCAAGTCACAGCAAAAATACGGGCCCACCTGTGCTTGGCCCCTTGAGGGCCTGTAACCAGCATGATTAAAATGACTGAAAATTACTTCTTAAAAAACCCCCAAACCCATGCTGTTGACTAGTTTGATTTAACAGGTTAGAGGCCCTTTGTCATGGTTTAACCACAGCTGGCAACTAACTGCTCACTCCTGTCCACCTCCACATCAGAAAGCAAAAGTAAACTTTACACGTTGACATAAGAACCATTTAACAATTGTAACAAAATATAATAAAATTTAATCATAATGCCAAATAACACTACTTTAGACAGACTTTCTATCATAATTTAGAAAGAAATAGAATTACCAATATCTTTTTAGTTAACAAGAAACAACTTTGTAACAATCATAGCAATAGCTATTTCAGATATGATCACTGTTGACCCAGAACCCATCAGAGTTATGACACATTTTTTGCTGTCTCTCCTTTTCAAGATCAAGGATAAAAAGCCATTACTCTGCTGGGATGGCATCATTTTCACACAGATTAGAGACTTTGGTTTAGTGTAATTTTCAATCATTGCTTAAATTAGACTCACCTTTTTAATGTTGTCAACTCCTATATTTAATAATTCTCTTGAAGTCCCACTAGATGAAATATCAATTTTCAGTTATACGCACATTTTCCCAGTTCTTAAGATTTCAAAGAAAAATTTGAACATAGGAAGCTACTGCAGTCCAAAAACTCAAGAGGCAGAAAGGGATTTTAACAGCCTCAAGATGACTTTATAACTTCTGATGAGATATGGATTTTGGTAGCTGATGGTTATAACTATGGCTGTACATACAGTAATTTCCCTAATATCCATGGAGTTTATCCTCTGTGGTTGCAGAGCAGTAAAACTGGACAGACAGGCCATTCATGTGTGCAGCCTGCCCAGGTCCCTTGGGGATTTTGGGACTAGAAGCACACTATTCACCTGTGGCTACTTAGTCTTTGGGATCAAATTTGCTTCAGCAGCTGGTGGGCTGTTTGTAGGAGCCTGATCTTAAAAACCACACATGGAGCCAACTTGTATCCAATTTAGTAAACTCCAGTATTCAATGCAGGAAGAATCCTTCCTGGGATCAGCTGGCCCCCTTGAACTACAGCCAGTCCCTGAAATTCCTAATGATTTGGGCTCAGAGAAGCTTACTAGCTGGGCACAGCATCACCTACAGTGCCTGGAAAAGGTTGATCTTGAATGCACCGTTCAGTCTACTAGTCCTCTGGAGCCAGCTCAGGTGTAGCTGATGCAGAATGAAGGCAAGACCCAAAGCAGGTTGTATGTGGTGCCAGTCCTGTGTCTCCAGCAATATTCCAATTTGCCGTAGGTTACCCGTGTCAGACAACATTTCATCCCCATCAATATTCCATCCCCATCACTCTGGATAACCTCAAGATTTTGATTGTCTGCAAAGTCCTTTGCAAGCATTATAGCTGTACAAATTAAGTACATGCAATCTAAGCAACTAATTTGGGGTTAAGTGCAAAAACCAAAGACTAACTTTGCTGATTTTTTAAAAATATAATTCAGTGTCTCAGTTTGTGAGGCTGTTACCTTTACATCACCAGAAGTTTCACAACTGGCTGGACACACTATACCAAAACTTGGAGAGAATGCTGGACACAGCACATGTGACAGTGACACTGGGCCTGGTGTTTCCTCATATTATTCCAGGATTCTATTTTTGTTTCTTTCACTGCAGCATAAGTTTCTTTCCTTCACCGGGTCACATTCCTCCAAAACTTGCAAAAATCCCCTATTAGACGTAACTGTTAAGAGCAAGACAACAAAAAAGAGAGAAAACCCCCAAAAATGCAATTCATGCTCAAAATACAGGTTCACAATTTTGAATTCTTATCTGCAGAGCTCAGCACCCTTTCAAGTACTCACTGAGTCCTTCCACTGGAGGAGACATGAACTTCCTTGTGGACAGATGTCCTCTTAATTTGTGAGACCCTAAGTTTCTGAGAAAAACAAGTAACAGCAGCGGAAGGGTCTATGTGATCAGGCATTGAAGGGGAAAGGACTGAAGAAGGGTCAACACTCAGAGAATCTCATCACTGATGGAGGCAGCCCTTACAGCACCATGCACTGGCAAGTAAGATAGAACAGAGGGACCACAGGAACCCTGCCCTGGGACATTTTCTAGTAATTTCATGTAATTTGGGTTCCTAGAACTTTCATGAATAACAACCCTTTTTTACACTTCTCATAAATGTCATGTAAGTGAAAGAAAGTCATCGCATGAACAACATGGATTTTATTTTTTATTTGCAAGGTTTATTTTGTGAGCTTTGTCTTCTGGGATTTACCTATCCTGTTATTCTTCTTTAAAATACAAGCTTTTATTTATTTTTAATTTAAATAAAAACCTACTTTTTATTGAGATATGGAGCAGTCACAGTGAAAAGCACATGCAGCATCCATCCAAAACTGGTGAATGGACCGTATCAGCTATTGGCAGTGAAGCAAGAGAACAGAAAACAGCTACCGAAGCCATTTTAAGTTAAGCAGTAAAGTAAACCCAGGAAATAGTTAATTTGTTTCTTCTTTATAAATGTTTTGTTACTATTTTGCAAGTTCATGGTGGTGATTTTCACTCCCTAATAGCTAGCTGTAAGGTTTGTTTGCTAAATCACACAAATCACAACATATATGCGCATCAAAAGGAAACCATAAACAAAAATTGGATGGTAACAAGAAAAAACAGAATGAGGATGTAATGGAAAGCTCTGAAACTACATGTTAATCTTCTCATTAGACAAAAATCCTCTTGCTTGATGGTTGGTGACAGGTTATTGTACCATAAAAATTATATCCCCTCACTTGGATATCATTCCAACACACCATGCTGTGTAGCATCAACGGTTTTGGTTTTAGTACAATGATTGTTAATTATCTCAGATTAATTTACCCCTAAATCTAAACACAAACCCACAAAATATCTCTTACATATACAACATAGCTGTTCTATAACCAGCATAAAAGCATGTTGTATTTTTGTTGTAAGCAGACATTGAAAATGCTAAAAAATAATCACTCTCCACATGTTTATGTGAATACATCACCAGTTTTCATTCAATGGAACATGATCATACAAGTGCTGTATCAACCTCTGAATCCACAAGCCATATTTTATTTTTTGATCAGTCTCCTGTGCCTCCACAGTGACTTAAATATTTAAATAACTTTACTGAGGAGCAGTCACACTTTTTTAGGTGAAGCTATAGACAGCACAGCTTATATCAGTAGGAATGATGTATTTAAAGTCATGGTTGTGAGAAAAACATATAGAAGGTTGGGGTCATAAGCTGTTAGCTTCCTCAGCATGTACAACTAGCTCACGGAAACTAAAATAATCATGTATTCTACATAGCCTAAGCCCAATGTCAGTGAGTGAACAAGAATATCAGCCAGCTGCCCCTAAGCCAGTGCTAGTGATAAATGTGTTCCATTCAGTATTTAAAAAAAAAAAACAACAAAAAAACCAAAAACCAACAGGTAGTTACATATTGTGGGCTTTGAAGCTTCAGCTAGAAATGCTTGCAGTTAATCTGGATATAAAGTTTAACATGAAAAATATCAGTGCTTTCAAAAACATTAAACAAATTTATACAGACAAAACCTCACTTATATTTTGTCCTTCTTTTTCCTATACCTCCCCCCACTTCTCCTTTACATTTCTAGTTTCCTCTCTCTACAACAGCCAAAATATGGAATGGTAGTGATTTATTCCCAGGTTATGTAGGGGTTTGAAATGTCTTCTCCCTTCCCGACTGTATGGGCAGAATTAAGACATTGTATTTTTGATATGAATCAACTAATAGGTTCTGAAATTCCAAACAGCTCCTTGTGAAGCTGTACTGAAGCAAGCAACCAGGCCCTAAGACTTTCAGGTCTTTGGGACAGGGACTGTGTCCCCAGCTGTAATCATGGCTGACGGCAGGACAGGAAAGGAGGCAGCTATTCCACTGCTGCCACATGTAGTCAGGAAGGTAAGTGTCATAAAAAATATACCGAAGTAAGGATGGAGGAGACTTGCAGAGACTACCCTCTGTTAATGCATTCTTACAGCCACACAGAAGGCTGCCATTCCATGACCCTTGTTGCCTTTCTGCCACAACGGGTTCACCTCATGCTTCTCATCTCTCTACCATCCCATGCCTTCCCTTTCTCTTAAAAAGATCTCCTTAATTCCCTGTGAAAGAAAACCTGCACAATACAAAGTCCCCAATTCTTAACCTTGTCTTTTCTTCACCTTTCCTGCAAACCCCTCTATCACCCTACTCATGCAAGCTCAGATGTCATCTGCTCCCAAACTACTCCACAAGCTTAGTGACAGCACCCTACATAGAAATCTCTGTCACAGCAATTCTCAGCCTTTCTCATCTTTCTCCACAAACACCTCCTTTATTAAAAGTCCTATTAGACATTCTCATTTAAAATAGGGACCTTGACACCATTAATTACAATCCTGCTTCCTTTTCCTTTCCCAAGTCAGTTAACTACACTGTTACAACACCTGGAAAATACTCAGGATGAAACCAGACAGAGGAAGGACAAGCAATCTGCATTCCACCCTAGTATTCCACTAAACCACTCTCAACACACTCCCTAGTGATGTCTTCCCAGCCAGTGCCCAGAAACACCCTTCCGTCTTCCTTCATGTACATTTCACAAAAATTCCTAAATTCTTGACCTTCCTTGGCTTTGTAGCTGCAAACTCCACTATGCCTTTATTTCTAATAGCTATTTCTTTATGTTCCTCTGAGGGTCTTTTTCACTCTGCAACATTTTTTTGTTGCTTTGCTTAATTTCATCCATTCACTCCAGCAATACTGCTGCAAAGATGCTCCTTCTTATTGGTAACATTGGCCCTTTTATTTAGTTCTCCTCTCCATTGCAACCTCACCTTCAAGGCCTTGTTTGTAAGTATTGTTATTACATATACTGACTTTTAAGAGGCGTCCTGCCTCTGACTGGGGTCTCATATCAGCCTTCATCTCAGTTTTCCAGCAAGTGTTTGAATATGCTTAGAGGTGTCAATTGTAAATATCTGCACAACTAAAGAAAGGAGTCAATACTTTCATTCTGAATGCTGCATAACAAAAATAGACAACCCCTATCACATCTTGGACAGCAGTATTTTAACAATGTTGTGTGAAAAGCTTCCAATAATTATAATCATTTGTAAGATGAAGTTCAGCCCCTGTATTTATATCGGAAACAAAAGACTTAGAAAGAAGTCCAAAGGGAGTCCACTAAAATCCACATGTCCCTGGGATTGTGCATTTAGCCTGTAAAGATCTATATCGTCTTCAGTTTCCAGCTGTATTTACATACAGCAGTCGTGTGTTACTACTACTCTAAAAGTTTATCTCAGCATTTACTAGTTAAAGTAGCATGCAGTGTTACAGTGATACACACCATAACTCCAGTAACCTGATCTCACAGTTGAAATCATACACTTAGTATCACTACAGCTAACTAAACAGATACTTAAAAACAAAACAAAACAACCTGAAATCATCATGTACAATCTTGGAAGAAGGAATTTTTCTCTTTGTCAGCTGAAGTCAATTTATACCAGCTTTTAAAAACCTTACATGCTATTGAGTCGTCTTAGCATCTTCTTACAGTTCCCCAATGTGACAAGGATGGTATCAGCAGTGTTATGTTCCAGAATTGCAAGGTAACGCCCTCAAAACACTTGTGAGTACCATCTAACCAGAAGCACAGAATGGGGAGAATGGCAGGGAACAAGGGGTTAAACTCCAAGATTAGAGCCTTCTGCTTCTATTTTTCCACTTATACTTCCTCAAAGCAAAACTGTAGCCCAAACACCTTCCCCCATTCTTACCCAAAATTAGCCAGGACAAAAACTTAATGAATCTTAAGCACATGCTTAAAGTTAACAGGATAGAGGGATGCTGGAAGTGTTGTAAATGACTTAAGGCAGGGTTTACTTTCCTGCTTTTTTTGAACTGAGGCCTGTGCCACTACACTGTGACTTGGCAGACATCTACTTAAACATGTGTTAGGTCACCTGAGTTGGTGTTAGGCATTGCATTGTCTTAAAATCAAAAGAGACTGAATGTAAGTACTATTGATGCCAACAGACTCTGAGAAAACAGTGCAGGAGTTTATGGTTGTGAAGAAACTCTGGACTCAGTTTGGCTCATCTTGCAAGGTCTGTTCTTTCCCAAGAAGGCAAAGCACAGAGCCTGCAATATGCTAATGGGAAACAACCTGTTGGAGAGATCAGAGACAGCACGCTGCAGAATGCCATCAGTCCCTCCCAGGCAAAAATAGGACTAAATAGGTTAGAAGACAGTTTACAAAAGCTGGCATAAAAAGAGGCATATAGGCTTTAAAAAGATCCAAAGAACAGGAAACCAAAAATCTATACATGTTACATAATTTGTGGTATAGCAAGAGTCTTTTAAAAAGATGAAGCTCTTTCTCAAGCAGGTAGCAATGCCACCTCCCAGAGGAAAAGGTGGTCAGGTACCAAACCACAGTGGAACTACCAGGGCAACACAGCTGGAAAGCAAGGATGCTCCAGGCTAAAGGTCCTGTTTATAACCAATATCAGTGGGACAGTTGGAAGACTAAAACACAGCCAGAATTCTTATTTTAAAAAGCAGAACCATAAGGAACAAGAATTTAAAACTCAGTTTGACCTGAGATGTAGTCACTTTTCTCTAGAACTGAAAAGAAAGGGTTGTAGATTAAGACTACCTTGTGAAAGTAAGCTATCTTGCTTCCTATCTAAATGGCTTGATATAACTTAAATGCTGCAAAGCTCTCAGTTAGCAGGTCTGGTGCCTGGTTCCTCAAGAGTGAACCAGCTCTATGACTTCTGTGAGAGGTAAATCCAGCTATAAAGGCTGGACACTGAAAATGCATTTTTTCAACAAAACTTTAAATTTAACAGAATTTTTAGCTTGAGAAAGAGTTAAGAGTTTGACAGGCAAAGCCATAGCACAAAAAGAAAACAACTCCAAACCAAACCAGTTGTGCATGTAAATGTGATACTTGCTAATAAAATGCAACCCCTAGAAAAAAGAGAAATTAAGCAAAACGTACTGTTGAAAATGCCAATTATAATTTTACTTGTAATTAAACTACACAATCCCAGCCCCCCAGCCCTGGCTTTAAACTTTTTCTCCTAACTGAAAATAATCAGATCTGACAGTGGCAAATGACAGAACATACAGGAGCTTGAATAGCCATAGGAAAAAGTTCAGGTAAAAGAAAGCCTTGCACAGAGACAAGGTACAAAAGTAACACAAAACGTACTTCAAGGATTAACTACTTGAGGGAAAGACCTCACAATTCTCTCCGTGATTCACACAGATGCTAAGGTGCAATTCTGCTTGCCAGTGCAGCTGAGTTTGGAAGATTTCCAGAACCAAATGTTCTTTGTGATATGTCATTCAAAAAGTGAGAAAAGCAGCAGAGCTCTTTATATAAGGGAAGATTTGGGACTTCTACCTATTCCACATCTAAATAAAAACAAACAGACAAACAAACAAAAACAAATGGGAAAGCATTGTGCTTGCTACAGACATGTCTCTAAAAGCAAATCTGTTTTAAACCAGTGGTATCTATCTCCATAGTATATTTGATGCATCTGAAACTACCTCAAACACAAATTCTACCAGACACATGAAATGCCAATAAATTGGGCCAAAACACAGCCTCCTGAAATGAACTCTTCTATTGGTTTTGAGCTGCCAGCAAAAGATGCTTAAATGCAAGTATCTACAATATGCTTCTTATTATCAGTTATCAATACAGTTACCCAAGTCTATGGGCTATGAGCAATAATTTACTGCTAAAAAAGAAAAGAGTAGGCCTAAAGAAGAGTTTCACCGAGGCAGAAAAGATTTGTTACAACTCTGTTCTCATTTCAAAGCCAGTGTTTGGAGTTCAGGACCTTGGCTGCTATTCATCAAAGCACTTAAGAATTTGTTTAATTCCAGTAATATCTGCAAGGCTTGAATATGTTTTTAGATATTTTACTGAATAGGAGTACAACTATTCACAGAAGCAATATAGCATATTACCCCAGGGAATGGTTGCATATTGTAGGTCTCCTGGGTAAAGCACATGCATACAGACAGAAAAAAAATCAATTTCAATAGACTCTAAAAATAGATGGCTTTTCTCAGACAGATGCATACCTTTTCCTCACATTCAAGCTTCTGTTTGGGTTTATACTTCATTGATGTTAACAAGGCTATTAATATAGAGCAATGTTTTATTGCTATATTCTATTTTTAAATGTCTATTTTAGAGTAAACCTTTCTCACAGCATGTTCCAGTTTCCATCTTACATCTCAGTTCCTAGGCTTTGCAATTGATAAAAATTACTAGGATTTCCTTGGCTCTGCAGTTTCAAAAACCAAAGCACCAGCTGTGCTGTAAGTGAACCACGACATGTTTTCACTTCCTTTGCAATTTCTCAAAGTCTTGACATCTCATTATAAAATCCAGTAAAGTAGGTCTTTCCCTCAAAACTATGTCAGCATAAATAGGGAAAGTAACCAGAAATGCAGTTTCAATTGGAACACAAAAGTAGTTACTCTGATACTGTATATCCATCCTGCTCTTAGTTTACTTTCTCCTCTTTTATTTCATAAACTAGGATTTTTATAGTGTAAATAACTTAAGTCGTTGTGGAACTATTCCCAGCAGATGCTGGGAATAGCTAGCACATGCTAACCACAATGGCAGGTATCGACACTCACATGGTATTGGCCCAGACCTCCCTGGTGCAAGCATAAATTAGAAATAATGAAAAAAGAGAAGAATTCAAAGATACTTCACACCAGTTCCGAGTGTTTCTGCTGATAGTCGGAGGTTTCTTTAAATGCATATTCCTAGTTTATGTATAAACTTGGATATTTCACAGAGCTAGAGAATGAAGTAACTAATACAAAACTCCATAAATGTTATCTGCTATCTGACTGTGGAGAAAAAGTGAGAAATACTGCATGAGTTTAGACCACAGCAAACCCCAAAGTTTTAAAGAAATTTTTTAAATATTTTTATTTAAGTGAGTACTTGCATTTAAAGGCCCATTATGGATTGTTTTACATATTTCCACTCACCCAGCTTACAAAAGAAACACGACTCTTTCTCAAAAACCCCTTAAATGCCACTATTATTTCCAAAAAATTATTCAAAACTTTTATAAGCATAGTAAAGTGTGCATCAAATACTAAAGTAACAGCTCAGCCTGCACTGGGAGTTCCCGACAGTGCAAGCCTGACGTAGGAATTATCAAAGAAAGAGAAACGTTTTATGACAACATATGGCAAACCCTTCTAAATCCTTAAGACGCCGAAGCCCTTGGGAGGCAATCTGTCTGTGATCTCCCCGAAAGCACCGGGGGAGCATCCCATCTTCTCCCTCAGCCTGCCCCGCTCCGGGGGCAGTTCCCATTGTCTCGGCGGACAGAGCTCTCCCCCCGCCGCGGATGCCCCGGGGCCTTGCGGGATGTCCCGCTACAGCCCCGGCGGGGAGGGCTGCGGCCGCTGGGGAGCTCTCCAGGCCAGCGGCGGACCCCGCTCGGACAGCTCTTCCCCAGCCCCGCCGCCTGCCCGTCCTCCCCGCTCGGAACCGCCATGACTGTGCAGGATTCTCGGCTCCGGGGCAATTCTCCCTCCGGCGGGAGCAGCTCCAGCCGGCAGCGGCCCCGCGGCGTGCGGTCACTCGGTGCAGCGGCGGGAGAGCGGGCAGGGGCTGCCCCGGGGCGGCGGCGGGCGCGGTTGCCCGGGTGACGGCGCGGCATGCCCGNGCTTGGGGAAGGGGCCCAGGATCCCCGGGGCGGCACCCGCTGTCTTCCCGCGGGGCCACCCGGGGGCTTGCGGGGAGTGGCGAAGCGCCGATCCCGCCCCGGAGCATCGCAGCCGGGGCGGTGACAGACCGGAGCGGCGGCCTCACCGCATCGGCCGCCCCTGCCCGAATGTGCGGGAAGGGCCCGCGCCGCCGCCTCTGCTCCCGCGGGTGCGGCGGTGACGGACGGACCCGGTCATCCCGCCCTTCCCCTGGTTCTCTCAGGCTTTCTAAAGCCTTGCTGACACCTTTCTTACTTTGCCACGGCCACCTGAAGTTCCCCCAGGGCCCGCTAGGCTCCTCCCTTCCCCAGCTCGAGCTGCAGCGACAGCGGCGGTGACCCTGCGCCAGGGTATCGTCCGCGGAGCCTGTGCGGCCCCCGCTCACTGGTGGAGCCCCGGGCAAGTCGGGGATTTTCTCGGAGTCCTCTGGTGCCTAAAATTTCCCCTTACCTCACTGACTCCCGCATGCAATCATCTGAGCCCTCTTCATCAAGGAAGACTCGAGCCCTCAGGATAACAGATAATCTTGAAAACTTTAAAAGTCAAAAATTCATGCACCAGTTTAAGGTTCTCTGACTTCTTTACTGCGTGTTTTCTTCTCTCCAAAACGTACCTTATACAATTTCTCCATGACCTCTGAAATTATTGCAGCACTACTGCAATGTTACCAGTATATTCCTTTATGTATTGTTTCCTTCCATGCCTTCTTAAGCTTCTTTGAGCACCTGTAAGTAACTTGTACATAGCCTGTTTGCATAGATTCAGTGTACTGGGATTGCTTTACACCTGCCTTTTAATCACTGTGGAATATAAATCCTCGCTTTTCAGAACCCTCCTATACCATGGATTGCTGTTTGCTTTGACAAATAGCTGCTCAGTTTGTGCTAGGACATAATGTACATGTAGAGAACACGTATGCTTGAATAGTTGTGAGCATGATGAGACAGAAGACAAGTGTTACGGATGCTCCAGACACTTGATGGTTCCAGTTCCAGCTCTGAAACCTCAGCCCATGTTGCATGACCGGGAATTCCATACAAGGACTGTTCAAGTGAACAGCACCAACAACTTGGCATTTGCTGGGTGCACTTCAAATGAAAAATACATGAACAGTACTACTATAGCCATTTATCTGCAGCTATCCACTCAAAGAGTACTAAGTGCTCCTAAAGAAATAGTCTAGCTCTCAATTCTACCCTGCTCTAGTGCAGCAGACCTCTCCACTTCTCTCCAGACTGCTCCTTGGTCCCACTTGAATTTCTATGCTGAGGTCACAGTGATTGAAGGAAGTGAAAAGTGTAAAAAACCCAACAACACATTAATTTATCTTATTTTTCTCAGTGACACTGTATGGTGTTTTAAAAATTGAGTAACAGTGCAGTGACACTACACCAAGCCAAGAAGAAATATTTCTGTCACTGCCATCCCCCATCTTACTTGCCCCTAAAGTAAGTGGCCCCAAATGTTTTCCATTGCTAAAATGAAACAAATACTACGTGCTAACTTTTATTGTATTTTGTCTCTAGAGGTGTTTTGATGTATTAAATTACTTCTTTCTAACTGTATCCATGATTTTGGGAAGTTGTGTCTGTCCATGTCTGCCCAAGCTTTTAATTGTGCAATTTCCACAGAAGTTATTTTCTAATATTATTGGTTAATTTTGGTAAATATTTACAGTTGGTCTCAATTTTCTGTCTTCTGTTTCTGTCAGTTCTTTGTATTGCAATCATGACTCTGAGATTGTGCTTGATATCCTCGTTTTATTGGATACTATGTATATGGTCTTCTACTGCGTGTAATGAGGGAGATAATGGAAAACATCAAGATGCAAGGACAGTGTATTTGAGTTGTCTCAGAGCTAGGTAGGTTATAGGCTTCCAGAAGCCTTCCATAAAGCAAGCCCTGACTGCCTTTCCCATGGCAGAATCAGCTCATCCATCTTTGCCAGCTCTGTGAAGGAAGAGGAAAAGGCGGAGGAAGAGACAGCTCTCTTGTCAGCTGGATTCTTCTCTCTTGGTTGCAGTTTTACAGGAGGAAGGCATGAAGAAAAGATAAGGTCACAGCTTCTGCTGGACATACGTTGCCTTCTTGGGAGCTTTCACTGTCTATACAAGAAGTACTGTCACATAAAACTGAGCCTGAAGCTGTGTTGGGACTCCCGTGACAGGGAGAGCCCATGGAACTGCTGTGGACACTGCACAGCCCTGACAGCGTCCTGTGTGACAGCTCCTCGTCAAGTCAAGTGCTGATGGCTGGAGGGCAGTGGGACTCACTGCCCTTCACATCTGGTGCAGGACTGGCAGGGGCGCCCATGTGCTGCAGCGCGGCGGGCTGAGACACGCAGGCAGCTTGTGGGGTGGGATCAGCTGCGTGAGCCTCGTGGCTGCTGAGGGAGCCCTGGATTCAGGCATGAGGAGGCTGTGCCCCCGGGCAGGGTGGGATGCAGTCCCTCAGACACACAGCAAATCTAGCAGGTACCAAAGGAAGAAAACTTGCTGGCAGAGCACTAACTTTCTGTTGTGGCTCTTCTCCCACTGCATAGTCAAACCCTACATTACTCTCATTAGAATAAACCTCAGTGAAAACAAAGGAATTTATTCCTGAGTGAGTTACTAATTTCCAGTTGTTCCTCATTCCTATTTTTTTGAGTTGGACTTGATGATTCTGATGGGTCCCTTCCAACTCAGTATATTCTATGATTTTACCTCTTTTTTTGTTTGATATATTGAAGAAAGCTTGCACATCTTTGCTACCCTCCTCCAGGCTCCTTTCAATTCTCGTTTATTCTCTCTCTCTAGTTCTGTTTTTATATTCAGTTTAGAAATCTCAAATTTAATATATAATGGAGTTCAAAGATTGCAATTTTCATACTAACAATAAACATGAAAACTCGAAGAAAGAAAATGTCACATTAGTACTGAAAACATATAATTTCCTGGTGGAAAATATAATCATATTACTGTAAACTCACTAATTTAAAAAAGTAATTTAACTCAGTAATTTAAAACTCAGATTTAAAAAAGACTTTGAAAAACACAGGACAGACTGTTTGCAAACCAGAGTTCAGACTGTTCTCAATACAACTGCTGTAACAACTGCTGTAAATATAGGATAGCTATAACTAAAAATCTACCAAGTATCACTAAGGTTTTAGGATGAACTAATATGGTTCTGTTGCTATATCTGTTACATACTTTAATTTTTACTTGGAGAAGTCCATTAATGGATTTCACCATGTCCACCTGAAGTTAATAACAGTAAACTAAACATAGTAATGTTGTGAAGGTGCTTCCTGCACCACTCTTTTGAAAATGTTGTAGGGTATATGGATCATCTTTATAAAAGAAAGAATTATATTGAAATGTTACATATATTAAAGTTAATAATAGAACATAGTGGTAATTAACTATGGTGCTGGTTTTATTTGCAGGTTCTTGTGAATTTCTGAAACTACATCTACAAATATGTAATTCTAACATAGGAAAGCTGCCACTGTTTGTAAAAACTGAAAACTTGTGAATTTCTGAAACTACATCTACAAATATGTAATTCTAACATAGGAAAGCTGCCACTGTTTGTAAAAACTGAAAACTTGTGAATTTCTGAAACTACATCTACAAATATGTAATTCTAACATAGGAAAGCTGCCACTGTTTGTAACAACTGAAAGACAGACAGCAGGAAAGGCTAAATGAAGCCCTCTGTAAATAGCAAGTCAATCATTACCTACTCCTAACACATTGGTTTCCATGAGATTGCTTTGCCAGAGACCATGTATCTTTGTGACTGAATCACAAGACACTTGTTGCATTTGCCCATGAAATACTCTCTCTCTTATTTCTGCTATGAACTCGCTGCTGCCAAACACCTATTTGAAAGGCTTTATAGTACCCAGGTTGATTCAGATGACCTGCTCCTGCCTGAGACTATTTTGTCCTGTTAGGTCTTAGATATTTAAATTGGAAAAACATTTTTTTTATCTTGTGAGAACATGAAGAGTCTTGCATTGGAGAAAACTTAAAATTTAGTTTCTCATTTTGAACCTAAAGTTGATCATGAAAAGTCCAAGGCATAATGAGGTATGAAATCAAATAAGAAATCCTGCTGTTGATTTAGGATTTTTAAAATCTGGGTTAGATCCTAGTAATTACATGGACAGAATAGGTTTCTATTCTTTCTGAGAAGAGAGATTCTAATACGGCTTGAGTTCAGAGCTGAGGCTTTGCTTCCTTTTTTTCCACATTCTTTCTCTGTGAAATTAGGATGGCCACTAGATATCTCTGTGCCAGCTTTACACATTTATGAACTGAGACTAGGATTGTTTCCTTTTTTTAGGATAAATATATAAGACTGATACTACCTCAGATAGTAATAACACTTGTACTAGCTAAGCTTATTGTTTGCAGACATTGATAACAATTTTGCACATATTCCTTTCATACTACTATGGATACAAGGTGGGAAATATTTTCTAATATCCTGTTAAAATGTAATTCTGATGAAAAAAATCAGTCTCCTTTACCTGAAATTACAGGGGAGTGTATCTTGGCCTCCTGGAGTCTACCAGAACAGGGTGGCAGTGTTTTTTCTTCATGCATAACAACACATGGCTGTTATTCTAAGATCATGTTGTCATTAGATTTTTCAATGTGATTGAGACTGCAAGCATACTGGCAATTGGTGTCAGAAGTCCCCAAAGTAAATTAAATAAAATATAATATCCTGCTCAGTCATGTCAACAAAGGCTTCTCAGTGTATGTACACTCAGAACAAGGCCATCACCAGAAAAATAAATAGAGATTTAACTTTATAATAATTCCTAATTAAGTAAATAAAGGTCCAGATATGAGGAAAGGCTGAGATGGGCTATTAATACATAGTGCTATATTTTCACTTGCAATCCATGTAATTATGTTGCCTGCTGAATCACAACACCATGATGCTATATTCTTATGCATAATACAGCATCAGTCAAACACAGTCTAATATTGACATGTATAATCAGTAGCTGTGGAGAGCCCAGCACTGCTCCCATTCAAGTCAAATTTCATTATGAGAATGGGAGCAAGAACACATTGTTCCAAAAGCATTAATTTGGGCTTCTGTCCTGAATATACATCAGCTGTAGATTTTTTCACGGTGACTGAAGGTACTCCAAAGATAAAAGCAGATGCAGATGTAAGAGCCCATGTACACCAAGCTCTGTGCTTTTCTGATGCACACTGAGAAATCACACTCAAGGAAGACTGTTTAACTGGCTATTGTGTTGTCTCTTTTGACTCCAGAGAACACCATGGGTTCTTCAAAATGGCTGTGCATTGCAAATCATGACTTTCTCTAATCACAATCCAAAAATAATTATGTATTGGAAAAATTATATTAATGATGTGTCAATCTGACTAAAACTGTGCTTATTCTGCACACAAAGTCAGTATGAAGAAAAGATGTTACAGGACTTCTAAATGCCATGGGGTTGTAGATGTGTACAAACTTACACCTACGCCCATAGGGCTGCTCTGCCTGATGCCTGTGAGCTTTGGAAAGTGGTAAACTCTATTACAGTGCTTTAAAAATATGCAAGTATTTGCATTTGAGTGAGAACAATATGAAAGCAATATCTGATTCAGCTTTAACTCTTAATGAACACTTACAGAAAATTGATACCAATGCAAACTTGTAAAAGCAGAACACAAATTTCTAGTAAATTAGCCCGACTTAGTATGAGGTGCATGTATTCACATGCCTTCATTTGCCATCTGCTACTCATCTGCAGAATTTCATACTCCAATCTGGTGCTGTTCATTTCCCATAAAGCAGTTACATTCAACCTTGTCATACTGAAAATACTGCATCCTTCTTCATAGTTATGTTTTTCAGACATTATTTGACATATTATGAGGATACAACTCAGGCAGTTTGAGAAAAATGGTACAAGTTCAGTTGTTCTATTGTACATAATCCTGTCAAATCTATCTGTAGGGTTATTTTTTTTTTCCATTAGCATGACTCCAGTGCACAGTGGGCTATTCCACAAAGGCGAAAAGTGGAATTTCTACTTTAATAACATTTCATTCCTCACTGATATTACAATGTCACCTTCTTGGTTTTGACTTAATAACGTGTTTTTGGACTCTGCTGAATAGACCTTTGGTTCCTTAAAGTAAATGTGTCAGTAAGGCTTCAAATAATGGTTGCAATGTGACTGTTGTGTGACAAATTATACTGCAGATGTTGGGCAGTGTGGACAATAATGGATCTGATGGCAGCATGCCCTCTACTGAAGCTTCACAAGGGTTTGATAAACCCAGGGAAGTGACTGTTGTGTGGCTTGGCAGGCTGTTATTGGGAACATTTGGACCCAAAACATACCTTGCTTGCTAAATATCTGGATCAAACTTTCTGCTATTATTATTACGGCAGGATGGTAGGACAATAATATGATGTTTTTCAAATAATTTCAAACAATCATTTGGATAAAAACCTGTGATCCACATTCTGTTCAGGAGCTGCTATCCATAAAAGAAGAAAAATTTTCACAGTTTCACCATAATTCAGGATGTATTTGAAACACATTGGCTTTTTCAGGCTTTTTCATGCATCTACTGAAATCTAACTATAGTTCTATTAATGAACCTACACAGTCTCTATGCTGTGAAAAAGCAGCTTATTACTCCTCAGTTTTTCTTGTACTTACAGGAGTTCTTATGAGCTGAACTACATAAGCTGTGCCCACAGCTTAACAAACTTTCTTATATATTTATGGCCATCCTAAAACAAATTAAGCCATAAACCTTTGTATGTAGAACTGTGTAGACATATGATATACATCTACTAATATTTCAGAAATAAATATCTGGTGTTGCCTCTGTTTACCTGTTTTATATTATTGTACTTGAATTACACAGTTAAATCAATGAATAAAAGCAATGGCAATCATAAGGTGTTTTTGAGGAACAATTAATTGAGGGAGTTGAACCTATGGATTTAAGCCTGTTAATATCCCTTTTATAAACTTGAACTTAACAAAGGGAATATTGAATCACTGTAAGATCAGAGGCCCTGGAAAAGAGTGGGGTTATCAGTAGTTGCAAGGAATAAATGAGACAAATCCTGACTGCAACAAGCATATGACCACATGAAAAGGGGAAGGGAACTGTCTTGAAAAGAGTTTTCAAGGGAAGGCTGCTACACTGATGAATAATATCAAGACTGGAGGTGACTCCCAGTCATTGAATTACAGGTGTTAACATTCGCCATCACAAACTTATTGAGTGCCAATTAATAAGTAATTCATTTTCACTGGCCTTATCAGAAATTGTATATTAGGTTGTAGACTACCAATGTATATTTGTGATTATGCCAATGCTGATCTCTGGCCTTTCTTTGGTGTTTCTCTTTCCTCCAGTGTATTTCTAGACATCAAGTATGTCTGTGGCAGCATTAAGTTCTCTGAGGTCTTTTTGTCTCCTGTGGTAAAATAGGCTCACCTCTTGTTTGTACGATTCTGAGGAGAAGGTCAAGCAGAAACTGTAACAGTTCCTCCTGTGCAGTTGAGTATTTTATGAAAAATACTATGTGATTGTTTTCTGTGGCCACCAGGGAGTTACAAATGAATCCTTTTTTGTACTAGAGTCTGTTGTTTAAAGAGGAATTAATGATTCCCAATTTCCTTGGGGTTTTACTAATCCTGTAGCAAAACACAGACTGTCCTTTTTGCTGATTGCTTACTGTTATCTCCTGCTTCAACTGGTAAAATAATAAATAGGTTGAGATTTTTTATCGACTGAGACTCTCAGACATGAATGGCATAACTGGGCTTTCAAGAGCAAAGGTCATGTCCACTGCCTTATTTGTGTGAACATTTAAGTGACAGGACAGTGACCTATGCCAAAACCTTTTAGATTCCCAGTGTGCATTTGGGGGCTTTTCAATATAAATTTTTCATGCATACCAAGTTATTGTTTCTGTCTGTAGTGGTTTTCAACACTAAAGGGAGCCAATGAAAGAATTCTTTGCTGGCAAAGGCAGCACATTTGTTCCAAACACCAGCCTGTTTTACAGCAAAATAGCCTGGTAAGCTAATGTTTCTTAACACTACTTCTTATCTTCTTCAGTCTCTATTTGAGGTGGAAGTAGACTGAGTATACCTTGAGAAATAAGGCAAATATGTCCTTAACTGCAGCTTACAGATGGTGATTTTTATGCCATGCTACAGGTGTTCTTGAAGTTACTGCAGAAATGGGTGTAAGCCCACCTTTTATTACTACCACAGTAACTAACCTGTTTCATCTTACTCCAGTTAGATGAAATACTTCTGTAGCTAGTGGTCTACTTCTTTTTTGCAGTAGTGTGGAACAGTGGATGAGTTTGTAAGAACCTCTTTTTCAAATACAATTTTAGGTTTTATCTGTTCCAATATATTCCAGTTTCCTTCTGAAAGACATCAGCCATCTGCATTGTCCAGCAGTTTCAACAATTTTTGCTTAGAGGTAGAGCTTATATTTTCTTTAAAACCTTGGAATGATTGGAAGCATGGCAACTGAAACCAATTCTCTCTCCCTGTCTTTATCTCTCCATTTCATAACATAGAGATTTAGCAAATATTGTACCAATTTTAGGTAATTCTTCTAGAAAGCTCTGTAGAATGCTTTTCCCAGTAGGGGCTTTAGAAGCATCAGATTTTCTGTAACTTTTCTTCTTTTACTGGCTTTCATAACTTTTTCTGCCTTGAAATATAGATGCAGCAAACCCTGAATCAAGCTTTATTTGAAAGTGGTTTTGTTATGTATTATAAAATTCAAGTCTTTTACAGTTGGTCTCCTGAACTTAATGGATGCCCTTACAGCAATAAATGTGTCCATTTATTCCTTCTGCCTGATCTGTATCCTGTTTCTTTGTGTGATGCTGCTGCACCTACCCGACAGTTTTAGCAGGTCTCTCTGCCATGACTCAGCAATTATGAATATATTTTGAGGCCCAAATCAGTGTCTAGACTTGACTCAGTTTGTGTATCCTACACTAACATATATTTTGAAATGAGGATTAGCAACATTTAAAGCACCTATGGTAGACTATTTTTTCCTCCAATTTAGATAACAAGCATGTTACCAGGAGCTCAGTGGAATGGTAGTGTTTTGTCTTCATACAAATAGAGGCTACAGGAGATCCCAGTACCTGTGAATGTTGTTGATACCTTGCCCCATGGTAAGACACATCACGGTGCTCAGAGTCTGGTTCTGTAGCACCTGTGCCATTCAAAAGAACCCATGTTATTCCTGCTGCAGTTTCTGCCCCTTGCTTTGGTGTGATGAATTGCTAGCTGCGTACTGGAAAAATAAGGTACTTTCTATTTGATTCTGCTATGGCAGCAGAAGAGCTTTGCAATCACTGGTGGTTTTATGGACAGGTGATCCTGCAAAGTCATTCATTCTCAGCACTATTTTGTGTGCTGACTTACAGAAATTGTTAGCTATAGAGTAGCTCCTTTAGTCTCAGAAAATCAATAAATTATGTCATTAGCTATTAGAACCTCCCACACTCCTTATGCAGGTGGAGCAGTAGGTTTTTTGCAAGCATCCAGCCTTTTGAAACTATTTTGCCTCCTAGATAAGTGGTTTCTCACACTGCAACAGCTGCAATGTCATCACATTTAGGTCTTTTTAGTTTAATTCAGCTGGCTTCTCCTTTTCCCTCATTTCCAGTTGAGGATTCCAGACTCATTTCAAACTGGCAGGACTCACTCCACGAATAATATCTATTTGTTAAGAATGGACACCATCAAGTCATTCATACTGCAAAGTATGGCAAGAATTATGATTGTTTAACAATATTTAATAACAATGTGAGCCTGGACTTGACCTGTGAGATTCCTTCCCAGTGCTGTGATGTTTGTATTGCAAATTGCATCAGCAAAAGACCTAATGACAAAGAGAAGGAAAAGCTAAATCATGACATATAGACATGAAACAGCACAAGAAGTTCTCTGTGAAGGCACAGTCCTCTACCTCAATCTCACTGTCCAGAGACTCATTGTATCTCAAACTGCATTACAGAACTTAATTACACCAGAGCTCAGATCTTCACAGCCATGTGAAAACCTGTTCAGAAGAGGAAAAATATTTTTTGTTAAAAATTAAAGATGAAAAGGCTGTATTCTCCTTCAAGAGTAGCTATTTTCAGTTTTTCTTTCTATAGCCATGCATGCATAGTTGTCAACAGATCTGCTTTAAGAGGTAGAACAACTTACCCTAATTATTCCTGGACATTCCTTTCCTAGATATTCATACCCACCCTTAGTGTGAACATTTCCTTCCTTCCCTCCTTCCTTCCTTCCTTCCTTCATTGCTTGCTTTCTTGCTTGCTTGCTTACCTGCTTGCTTTCCTGTGTCTTAGACCAAAACAAGCCTTACAGATATTTCCCACAGTCCCACATATGAGAGAAGACAAAAAGAATCTTGAGGAAGCTGGGTTGGCTTGCATTAGTCCCCAGTGCTGTATTGATTGCGCATTCTCTCTCATTAGCTTACCTAGAATGTCGAGATTTGACCTACTCAATTTGGCATGATCTCTTTCTTCCTTTATGTCAACTTTTCACCATTCTGTTGATAGATCCAGGCTGTATGGCTCTAAGGATCCACCTACCAGGGAATTTCCCCTCTGTAGTGCAAGCTATGTGTAGTATGTATATGTGAGCAGCCTGGAAAGTTCATTGTTAAAAGGGTATGAGGAAAAAAATTACTGAGATTGGGCTCAGTGACCTGCTTCCATTCATGTGATATGTAGTAATCACAACTCAACTTGTACTAATAATAGGCAATATTTGTTCAACAAACAAACAAAAATAACATCACTAACAAAGACTTAACCAAAGTTCACACTTGCTTTCTGAGGTATAAAGTGATAAAAGTGTAGGTTGGACAGAAATATCAGTTTCATTAGACCTTTTGGTTAAGGTGATGGCCCTTAGCTTAAGGAATATGACAGGTGATGCTTTAAAGGAAAAGGCCACAGATGAGAATGCTTATGTTGTAAATGTTGTAGCTCTCCTGCTTTATTTAATGAAATGACTGTAATCACAGAGAGGAAAGCAGACAAATGTTTCACACATATGGCAGGCTTCAGCAATTCCCCCAACACAATGAACACAATCTTTCCAGCTCTAGGCCTTTGCCACAAAGCTAATAGCTCTACTGTTCTGGAAACCAATCACATGCCCCATGCCTCTCCCTGCAGGTGCAGCTTTCCTGGGCAATCCAACCACAAACACTGTATTTTTGCACTCTCATGTACAGGAGTAAGTTGCAATCCTGCAATCAGGAAATGCTGAGACCAGAAGTCATTACAGTGAATTTTCTGAAGTAATGCAAAGGCACACAGGAAATAGCTTTCCATGATTTAAAGCCTTTTCACATAGGCTGCTAAATTCTCAGAAACAGCAACTAGTAAGTGAAGACAAGTGATGGGTTATTGCTTTTTCCCCTGCCCTATTTTTCCATCAAAACAGGAAAGGAAATTAAAGATAAATCTGTTTATATGAAATAGAAATAGGGTTTTTTATTACAAATAAATCTTGGACAAAACCAGGGCAAGTGAAAGCACTGCTGTTTCTCTTTTTTGGCAGGTAACTTGGTAAGGTATGGGACAGGTGGCTTCAGGAAGTAAAATACTCCACGCCTCTGCACGTGTTTGGTGATCTGTTAAAAGAGCAGCTGTCCCACTCTCATCTCAGTCATAATGAGAAGGCAATTATTACAGCCTTAGTTGTCATTATAGGTAAGCAAATGGGCTTCAGCACAACTTGAATCCTGGCTCTTTTGCTCTTGTTTACCAGAAGCCACACACTGCTCCAGGCAATTCACACAGTAATCAGCCAGAAAGAAGAAGGCTGTTCACCAGTGTCAGCAGTTGCTTAGACCTTAAGAAATGTAGGTCCAGTTCTTGTGCTTACACAGGACTTTGCTGGGATAGTTTTGGCATGCCTTTTCCAGCGCAAGTGTTCCTGGAGCTGTAGACTCTTTGGTTCTCTCAACCCTAACTATAAACCCATCCCTAACCTCAGCCCTAGTGCTAGCCCCAGCCCTAGCACTATCCCTTATCCAACCAATCCTATGAGTTTTCTAGATCAGAAAGATATTGGAGCAGCAAGAAAACCTATAGTTTTTGTTTTGTGTTAGGGCGAGGGATAAAGCTAGGGTTAGGCTTAGGTTTAGGGTTAAGACTGAGAGAGTCAAAGAGCTAATGGCTCCAGGAACAGGGCTGGAAAAGGCATGCCAAGGCGATCCTGGCAAGGTCTCAACCTTGCTGGTCCTACATCCTTCTGATTGGGAAAACTCATAGGATTGGGTATGGGCTAGTGCTAGGGCTGGGGCTAGGACTAGGGCTGGGGTTAGGGTTATGTTTACAGTTAGAGTTGAGAGATTTAAAGGGCCTACAGCTCCAGGAACACTTGGGCTTGAAAAGGCAATGGGTTCCCAGCAAGACCGCAGCTTTGCTGCTCCTACTTTTTTCTGATCTGGAAAACCTAAAGTCTTGGGCTTGGGTTGGGGCTGAGGCTGGATTAGGGTTAGGATAAGGTAAAAAGTTCAGGTTTGGGGTAGGGTTTAGACAATCAAAGAGCCTACAGCTCCATGAACACTTGGGTCGGAAGTGGCATGCCAAGACCATCCCGGCAGGGCCCCAACCTTGATGCTTCTACTTCTCTCTAAACTCGAACAACAGTGCTGCTGGGGACTTTCAGTTTAGGCTTAGGTTTAGGGGATAGGGTTAGGGGTGAGTTTAGGCTTGAGTGAATTAAAGAGCCTACAGCTCCAGGAACACTAGGGCTAGAAATGGTATGCCAAGGCCATTCCAGCAGGGCCCCAAGCTTTCTGCTTCTACATATTTCTGACCTGGAAAACTGATAGGATATGGTTAGGGTCAGGGCTAGAGCTGGTGTTAAGAGTTAGGCTTAGAGTGAGTTTTACAGTTATGGTTCAGAGAATCAAAGGCCCTACGGCTCCAGGAGTGCTCCAGGAACAATGGTGGTGGAAAAGGCATGCCAAGGTGATCCTGGCAGGGCCCCAACCTTCCTGCTCCTACTTCTTTCTGATCAGGAAGACTCAGGATTGGGTTAGGGCTTGCGCTAGGGCTGGGATTAGGGTTAGGCTTAGGGCTAGTGATGGGATTAGGGTTAGGCTTAGGGCTAGTGATGAGACAGTCAAAAAGTCTAGAGCTTGAGGGTCTGGAAAAGCAATCTATGAAGTTTGCCTTGGCAATATGGACTGTAATTCCAACAAAGAAGAAAATATTTCAGAAGAAAGACAATGCCCTTAACTGAGGCATATTTAGCTCAATCTGGCATGTCCTTGTGTAGGAGAAATTCATTCTGAGGCCTAACACCTTCTCAGCTGCACTGTGTCATTATTAAAGTTCATCACAAGTATGCTGCATGTTGGCCATGACTTTTTCGTGCAAGCATTGTGGAAAGGATAATCAATGCCCAAGAAGAAACTCTGGAGAATAGATTATGATCATCTTTTCAGCAGCTTGTTTTGTTTTCCGTTTTTCCCTTCACTCTTCCGTAAAGATTCATCAGCAGTTGTTACAAGTCCCTATTGCTGGATACCAATGAAGGCATGGACATAGGATGCAGCCTGTTGCTCAGCGCTGAATTGGTATTTGTGCGAATTTGACTTTGTTTTCACTGCTGCTAGGAGTGAAAGGGACATATAGCACATACAGCACGATCAAAAAAAGGATAAACCTTCCATCATTATGCTTCACAGTGTTTGGCATTTGAAATCAAGAGATAATGTTAAATTCTGTCATATTGATTATACATACAAAAAAATATGAAAGGCCAATGGTCAACTTGTGACACAGGAGCCTATTCTGAATGGCCCACAGGGCAATTTGGGACAGTGCTGGGAAATTCTACAATTTGAAAATTCATCTACAGAAGAAAAAAGTTTCTAGTTTCTTCTGAATCCAGTGAAATAATTTCAATTTAGAGAACACAGGCAGTCCCTCTCCTTCAGAGGCAAGGTACTGCCAATTGATTGATAGATATCACCTTCCTGTGAGGTAGCATCTCTCTGCTCCCATCTGATCTTCTACCAGAGCTGCCCTTAACCTCTAAATTGAGAAAGAAAATACAACTTGGTATATGCTCTAGAAAAAGTTTGCTTCTCCAGCTTTAGAGTACAATTCTCTTTGAAGATGGTGAATTTATTTGGGCTCAAACACAGTTTTTAATTGAAGCTGTTAAAGCTCCATACAAAAGTGCTTTTAAAATTTGATATGTCTCCTCTGAATCACATCATATCCTGAGATCTCTATTGTCTCAAGCTGCCTTTTTACAGCTCCAGGCTAAAAACCTAAAAGCAAAGCATTTTTAAAAGCTGAATGAAAGAAAGGAAATACGAAGAGACTTGTCTAGCTCACAGCCAGGTCAAAGTTGCTCTCTGAAGAATATTCTGAAATATAAATCACTAAATATGGAGACTTACTGTGTCATCAGTTATTTTTAGCAGAATGAAGAAGAACTAACTCAATTTTAAGAAACATGTAAGAGAAAGATGAAGCCTTAAAATTAACTTTGGTTTAAGTTTCTTCCTTGAACTACTGGTATTGAACACTGTGATTTGCATTTTACATATTCCTTGTAGATGTCCACTGTTTTGTTTACTAATTCAAAATACACCATGTTTTTCTATAATAAAAACAGAAAGCTTAAATAAACAACTATGGAGCTAAAACATAATATGAAAAACAAGAGCTGGAATAATTTGGGGAAAAAAAAGTTCTACACATTTTTAAAGGCTTTGCATTTCTATACCTCAAGTGTCAGCTTACCTGATACCTTCCTAACATTTGAGGAGTGATAGCCAAAGACCTATTCATTCAACTAACACCTTGCTATGTTGTTACACTAAATGTATTTCTGGACTCTGGCCCTAATTCCGAAGACGTCTATTATTTTCAAGTTCAGTAGTCCTTAATCTTGTACATGCTTTAAACTTTAATGTATCTCAAGTTGTGATAATGTTCATGAAGGTACTTACATGCTTATCTGAACACTCATAAGCACATGAACTAGTTTTCTAGAAGTCAGTTTTGCTGTGAGACACAGAGTCAAACCTACTGATATGGGATGCAAATAGTGATGACAGCAGCAGCACACAGTTATGCCAGCTCATGATGAGAGGGGAATGATAGTCTGTTAATCTGTTCTAGAGCTGTAGCCCACGACTTCCCTTGCTTTATCACACTGTAGCCGATGTAATGTTAAATAGTTATTCCGAACTTCCATTAAATTTACTGTAGTCACCTTGCTGACTACAAAAATCCCTGCAGCTACACAGACCCAATCTGATTGCAAACTGATTTGTTTCTGGCAAGTCATACCACACTGTCCAGGACATTGCCTTTCATCAGAATAGGTTTTTCTCCATTAAAACAAAGTAAGTGAAAACTGATGAAGAACCAAATTCATCCCAGGCAAAAGACTTGTTCTGTAAAAGCAGGGAAATATGTCTGACACAAACAGGGATTCCTGATTGCTGAGTTACACACGTGAGTGTGGCCACCATGTTAGCGGAAGGACTGGGAAGCCACTCCTGTACTCATGACTGGATGCATTTGTTAATGTGTACTAATAGGAAAGAGGAAGGAGGGGAACAGGGATCTACAGTTTTCTCAATTATTTGGAAATTCACACTACTTACAACTAGTAGTATGAATTTAACTAGTTCTCAAAAACTATGTCCCAATACATATGCAGGTGATCTACAGGCTCTATAGGCACATCAAGGGCAATATCCTCCTCTCTTTTCCTCACACAAACTGGGAATAACTCAACTGCAATTCATGTTGCTGAAACAAGGAGAAGAGTCAGACCGGAAGTTTAGTTTTCTCTTATTTTTAATGAAGCTTTTCTAGCAAGCTATCACTTGCATGCAATGTCCCCTTGCAGAAATTATAAGTGATGTTGGCAGAAATATTCCAGTTTAATTAAGCTGCTAAAAGAGACTGCCACCTTTATTGTAGAAGAAGGGGTACTTTCAGGGACGGATGCAGCAGAAATAGCTGCCTCCAGCAGAAATTAAATAGCTGGGGGAAAAGAAACCAGCAGCTGTACACAGTGCAAATGGTGATTAAATGGAGCTGCAAAGGAAGAATAAGAAACAAGTAAGTGAAAAGAGAGATGAAGATCTAGAACACAAAGTATGAGTAATAATGTTAAAGAAAATGACTTGTGCAAGAGTAATGAAAATGCTAGACTATGTTTTGAAAAGACCTTACTGTGTAAAGAAGTAGTGATCATCGTGGGAAATTATGATTTAGAAAGTAGAAGGGAAAAGTGCTAACTTAAAATGCAGTCCACATCCTTAAAAGGTCTAAGAGCTCAAAAAGAAGATATTTTTAAAGATTAAATTGGAGATGCACAGGATGAAGGAACTGTATATGAAGAGCTCAGAAGAAAGGAAAAAAATCGAAAGTTAACATCCAAAGCCTATGTTTATGGCTTTGGAAGCAGTTCTTCAGACTGAAATAATGAGAAACCTCAGAGAAATTGTGAAAGGCTTCTGGTGCTATACATTAAATTTCTGCGACTTGCAGTGAATTACCATGTGTGTTTAATAAAAATCATCTTGAATGAGAGAAAGAAGGTCAAGCTGAAGAAATAAATAAAGAAAAAATATTGAAAGGACAAAAGGAAAAAAGCATCTCTTCAAATTAACATAAGAAAGGATGGATGAAAAAGAAGTTTGTCAGAGGGGAGAGAGATGGAAGAGCATGATGGAAAAACCTGACAGTTCAGATATACAGCTGTTAATTAAGCAGTTCCTGGGTGTCTTTTCCCTGCTCCAGGATGTGGGGAGGTCAACTCCCACTCAGATTAGTCAAGGATCAAAGACTTCTGAAAGCCACATAAAGCAAATTTTTCTTTCTAACATGGTTTGGGATGCCTCTGAGCTAGTTCTGTGTATGCAGCTGGAGTTTAAGGAAGAGAAATGGAATGAAAAGACTGAAAAGGAGGAAGAGTATTACCAGGAAAAATAAAGTTATTTTTAGCTTTTCCTCCAGTACAGTGTCAAAGTGATGAAATGTAATTAATATTGATCCTTTGTGATTCAGAAACTGCCTGTAGTATTTTTGAGTCTATATGACACTTGCACAGCTGCTGTTGGTTTTCCAGAGGCTCAGAGCTGCACTGAACACCACAAACCACGCAGAAGAGAAAAGGTACCATTGGGCATTACTCTGCTGGGGGAACTAAGTAGAGGCAAAAGTTTTGGCAAGTTCATTTAAATATGTGCCTATCACAGCTTTAAATGGTTAGATGTTGGGAAAGACAGTCGTTAATTTGATGCAGCAGCTGCTTGTACATAAGGCCACAAGTGTTTGGAACACTTTTGTAGATGGGATATAGCGTAACTACTCCAAGTTGTGACAGTTCATTGTGAAGTTCATCGTCCGTGTCACCTGTGTGCACTCTCATACAAAACCTCCTGAAAACCTGTATCATGGAAAGCTGGTGGCAAGAAGAGCAGATCCTCCAGGCTGCCAGAGTGCCATTGTTGATACATTTCTGCCAATCCACTTTCACGACAGACTCTTCTTTCCAGCCATGGTAAGATACTGCATGTCACTGTCTCCCAGCCCATCTGTCCTATCAAAATGTCTTCTCTCCCCCTGGCTGTTTTGTGTTTCACTTGTGTATGCAGGTTTTAATCCCTCCATCCGATTAGTTAGGAGAAAAAACAGTCTTAATCTGATAACAATAGGATAATGTATCATTGCAAGGATGGGATGATTACATTATTGAATTTTTTAAAAAAATTTACTAATGTGGTTTACAGCAGAATGCAATGGGTTTTTTTTTTTAAGAAACTAAGAAGTCGTCCTGAAAACATATTGGATTTAAGAGTACTTTATGAAATACTGATATCATCCACTAAGAAGAGGTATCTCTCAGTTCATTTCAGCAGCATGTTTTTATGCTGGTGCTCCTAAGGGACTTAGCATATCTTTGTATTGTCGTGTTCTTGGCTCAATTTGCCCTGCCTGGGAAATTTTATACATTCAGAAAAATAAAAGCCAGGCATATGTTCCCTTATTATACAAAGTAGCTGCCCTCCAAAGAAATTTCCTTGTAATTATTTCCACGATGACCTGACTGAAATAACTTGTAAATTTCAAGGCTTAAATTGACAACATATCAGATATTTGTGTAAAACAATTGATTTATGCAGGCCTCACCATTTTAGCTATTGGTCACTGCTGGAGACAGATTGGCTGGGAATTTGGAAACCCATTTTGTTAAATTTTTCAAGTAAGCTTATTAGACATCTTGTAAGACATGAAAACAGTGGCTTAATAGAACTTCCCTTTGTCCTGAGGTGTATAACCCTACATTTTAACATCAGCAGGCACACATCTGGTGCATTCAGGACAAGGAAATGCACAACTGGATTACATCACAGCAGTGAGCCTCCAGCCTGCCTCTCAAGTACAGAAAACCCCTCCAGAGGTCTGGAACTTCTCTTCTGATAGCCCTCCTGGTGACTCCAGGTGACCACCCACAGATGTCTAATGACAGAGGCTCCCATGGGCAGGAAGGCTCTGGAGGACACAGGCAGGGAGAAGCAGCTTGTCCAGAGTAGGGAACGCCTGAGGCAGAGCTCAAAGCACATAGTCAGCAGCTGGAATAATTCAGGTGCAGATCAAGGCCATTGCCAGTGACCTCAGTCAGACTAAATTTGCAGAACTCTTTCCAGCATTTTTAGCTGGTTCTGTTGGCAATATTTCGGCCTTTAAATTTAATAGATTAAATACAAAATAAATATATATATTAACTTATTTTGCTGAGTCAAGTTGGAGGCTTATGCCAAGGGAAAGTTGAAATCACAGTGAGAATCTTCAGAAAGAAGTAAAATTGTGTTGTATGTATGTTACGAAGTGAGAGGGGAGAGCTTAGACAAGTCCCTGCCTTTGACATATTTCTGGCAGTAGACAGCAGCTTTATTGAGGCAGCCAGCACCCCAAAATTCACTCTCACTCAGAAGTTCTTAATAATGACAGATCAGGCCTACAACAACAGGAATCATTTATTGAGGAGACCAAAGAAAATGGACATAAGACTTTAAACAGACTACTTACTACACAGGATAACACAAAAAGAGCTACTTGTAGATAAAAATACAGTGCAATAATAAAAAAAACTATAATAAAGATACCTATGTTGCAGCTAGCAAAGAAATAGTATAGATTAAGACTCAATGTCACTTACCAATGCATGATAGTGGTGTGCAGAGGGTCTCCTAATTTCTCTCAATCCTAGAGAAGCCTCTTGATGTGAATGTCTCCACGCTGAGGAAATCTTTTATGCACTCTCTGAGGGGAAGGTGACAGCCAAGAGAAGGCTGTTACTGGGTTTCTGGTTTTCTTTGTTGTTGCTGCCATTGTTGTTGTTGTTTGTTTGCCTTGTTATACATACAAACTAGTAAAGAACTGTTATTCCTTTTCCCATACCTTTGTCTGAAAGCCCCTTAATTTCAAAGTTATAAGAATTTGGAGGGAAGTGGGTTATATTTTCCATTCCAAGGGAGGTTCCTGCCTTTCAAACCAAGACAAATATCTAAAAGAGAAGATTTTAAAAGTTAAAGTTTCAGAAGTGATATAAAAGACTACATCTATTACAAATCAAAACTACAGATCAAGAGAGATGAACTATCATTGAATTTACACAGAACTGTAAATGCAGTGCTCCTTTTTAGAAGCTTTTAATAATTGATTCCACTACAATCTCTTGTTAACAAGAACTTAAGTTTCCCCCTCTGCAAAGGAGATTATTTTATGTGGAATATACAAACAGTACATCCTTGTATAATTCAATTAATATTTAATTAATATGTTCTCATACACTTCATCATATTTATAGTCTCACTCAAAGTTAATAGTTTTGTTGAAGTTTCCTTGTTGAATATCTCATTTGCACTGAAATTTCAATTAGAAAATTTCATAAAATGCAATCAACTCATATTTTACAGTCACACCTTGCTCTGCCATGGAGCTGTGCTGGTTTCCCAGGTAGGTACTGTTCTGGGCTGTGAGCTGAGTCCCATAGCTTTGCTGACATTGTTGTTCAGTTCTGACTGAATCTGTGTAATTCCAAGAATTATTCACAGCCTCACCAGAACATTTTAAGCACCCTCTATGCTTTCTGAGCTCAGGAGAGATATTTAAACAGCCTTTTATTTCCTTTATGCCAGGCAGGAGGTTCCTTCTGAAGGTCTTTGGCTCTCCTGGTGCTCTCTCTCCAGGCTGCTGCCTTTGGACCTTGGTGGCGATGATTCATGTGTTGGTCACTCATGTGCAGGCAGAGATTGTTGACACATCTGCCCACTGCTGCAGTCACAAATGTTTCCTATCTCATTACAGAACTCCTGATAGCAATACCTCTCAAGCATCACAACAGCACATATTCAAAGCAACCCTCTTTCCACACATTTCCTCTTTGTCCAACCAGAGGTTCACAGGATGGCCTCTCCTTATCTGAGTAACATGGAAAGGGTTTAACTTCAGGTTTACATTGAGAGGGCTGGTCAGAGGGTGGCTCCTGGGCCTGGTAAGGCATGCAGACAACTCAAGTATGGTTCCTGAGGTAGACTCATGTCATGTGGCTGGCATCAGGGTCGTGCTAGTTGAGAGGCTGAACCCCCCCTGTGACTGGAAAGAGGAGGTCCAAAGGGGTTGCTGAGGCTGGCTCTTAGAGTACCTGTGATCCTGCCTGGTCCTGTGGCTGAGCACTGGAACCTTTAGATCCAAGTAACATTCTTCTTACTCCTCTCATCTGCTCTGTCAACGCTGGGAAGATTTCAAATAGCTTCTACACAGCCTACTGGTGTCAGTAATGGTAGGCAGCAGCAGGCACCTCATGCTGAATCATAAGCTTTTCTTGCTGCATCTGGGCAAGCTGGCAGTTTCAATGTTTGGACAGGCTGTAGCAATGCTTTTCAGCAGGTTTCAGTATGTCTCTTTCCAAACACTATTGTGCAAAGCTTGTACCTGCCCCAGATAGACTAAGAATGATGGAGAAAACACCTGCTTCCTGAGTAGATAATTCCAGGACTTAATTACGCTCACTGTGAATAATGTGGTCCTATTTCTGTTCTCATTTTATTTGGCTTAGTTTCCAACTAAAGAATCTTCCTGTCCTTGGACTATTAGAAATCTTCTACACAGATATTCAATTGAATTAACTCTGAGCTTCCTCTTCAACAAATTAAGTAGTTTGAAGTTCTATTATTAGGTGCCCTGGGCTTTATATAATTATTTTAAGTCATTCTGGAAGTCCTTTCAGATTTTTCAGAGTTCTTCAAAGAAAGCAGAAGCTAACATTGGGCAGTATTCCAGGTATAGCCATAGAGTCTTCATCTCAGCTGTGGTGCAGGAGTGCTCTAGGGTGTATTGTGCATTCTTGATCTTCTAACTATTCATTAAATTAAAGCCATTATGGCCATGACTTTGTCATTGCATAAATCACCAGGTAACAGAAATTGTATCATCACTGCTTTTTCTGACTTCAGTGCTCTACAAGCACCTCCATGTCTCTCCAAAAAGTCACATGCATATTTTCTGTTCTAATTTAAACCATTTAAGGTTCAGCCCATCTCTAAAAAAAAGTTATTAGAAATCTAACTTTCATAATTTATTTCCAAGCCCAGATGCCTATATGAGCTACAATCTTAATTCTGCTTTATATTCACTAAAGCAATTTCAGCTTGTTTGTGAACTGGTTTCATTGGTCTCTGTCTATGTTGCTGTATTTTAACACACAGCATATTCTGTAAGACTGATGCATTAATTTGGTCAAGAAATCAAAACAGGTATTTCCAGCCTGAGAGGTTTCACTTGTTGAACCCCCAAGGAAATTAACTCTACTGTGGATTTTTGACTGTTTTAATTTCAATTGAATCAGAATTGTTATGCTGGGGATAAATTTTTACCGGCTTGTTCACTGGCTTATTTGAATGATTACACAATTGTCACACTCTAGGAAATAATTCTGCTATTCAAAGCATAGGGCTAATCAGAATTTTCTCCTTGGAAATAAAAGATTGTGAGTAAAAAGCATAGAGGAGAACAAGACTATATTATCTCATGAAAGCAATCAACAAACACTAATCCCTTCAAGTGCTCAGTTTTGAAGTAGAATAGCACTGTGCATGATACAGAATGCAAAAGGATCAGTATGTAGTACCAGCTAGGCGGACAAAATAAGTAGAAAAGTACTCCAGTTTGCACCTTTCTGAAAGAAATGCTCTTTCCTTCTGCTATTCACTGGATTGTTATTCACACAGCTCTTTGTGATTTTCAGTTACTCTCTCTTGCAGTATTAATTATATTTGGTTTAGAAGTAATGTAATAATGTCAACACTAGTATTTCTGTTACCTAATTATCCTTTTGCATTACCCTATGTGAACCTTGCTTGGTTGTTTTCCTTTTGTTCCTTTTTTTTCCTCCTCTCCCCTCCCTTTTTTTTTTTTTGGAGCTCAAAGAAAAGATTTACCTGATTACAATAGGTATTTGCTTTAGTTAAAAAATGTTTTTCTTAATAAAGAAAAGACATCAGGCTGTACTTGACCACATTGGATTGCATTCAACAACATGAAGGAGACCTGGCTGGGGATATTCAATACCTCATCATTCATATAAAGTTTGCTGATCTTTCTTATAGTTGCCCAGCAACAAAGTGTGCAAGTCAGTCCTTTTTTAATTAATGACAGGAAGCAATGGGTTAATAATTAATGCAAAGATATGGGACTTCTGAAGTAAGGTCTTGACAGGTCATGTCTTTTAACACATGGAGCTGGCTTTTAACCTAGGAAAATTATTTTTCTCACAATATTTAAATAAATGTCTCATAAGTCTATTGAAATTTAAACTGTGAATTAAATGCTTCTCACTTTCAGATCATAGTCAATATCTGGATGATGTATATTCTACCAAGTAAGTTGAAGAAAAATATTTTTGCCAGATACTTTAAAAAGTATATGGACAAAATACTCTTAATGCATGGATTGCTGTATAAAATGGGATTGCCAAGGCATTAACACTGTCTTAATTTTGTCACCCCTTCGCCGTGCTGGGTTCATACATCCTAATTGATCCCCAGCCATGTGACATCTCCGTAGAATGTTCACGAGTACTCAGGTCTGTTATTCAGAGTACAGCTTTTAGGAGAATTGTAAAATAGCTCGTAGGGAAGCCTTGTCTTCTGAAAATAGGCTGTGACAAGGAGATTGCAATTGTGTTTGAAAAATTTTGTCAGAAATGTTTATTGGCCCCGGTACTGCCCTCGGTCAGGGCAGGGAGACGTTATCAGCACTTGACTCACAACAGCCGTATCGTTTAGGTGAAGGCAAAAGCGAGGAGAAATATTTCACAGTGTTACCAAGAGACGAGCTTCCTTGCGAAATTTATTGCCCATGAAAATAATGGATTGTAGAATTAACCTGTCACACAAAGAAACAGATAATTCAGCCTCGCTCTTGCTGCTCAGTGGCTGTGGCCACACTGGGAGTTAATGGCAACATGGGTGATGCTGACGTACTTGCAGTTTCATGAAATAATTGCAGCAGAAATCTTCCAGTTAAATTTTTTTAACAGTGCAAAGATGCGTGAGTTAATGTCTTCAAGATGTCTTTTATTACACAGGGCTGTCATACTCTCTGAGCGATGGTCAGGCCCCGGAGGTCACAGAGCCGTGTGGAGAGGCTGGCCAGCCTTTCCTAAAGAGAGAAGTATCCCCAGAGGAATGTCTCTAATGCCACGGCCTCCTGGCACGGCGCCTGAGGGGCGCGCAGGTGTATGTTAGGTGCTCCCTCTGGAATCAGTGCAGAAATGGGGAACACAAAAGGAAAGCCTTCCCCGAGAAACTCCCGGTAACTAGAGGCGTTGTCGGAACTGAAGACTCTGGCCATTAAAGCGCTTTGAAAAGACGTGGTTTATTACTGCTGCCCAACCGCCTGGTTCGGGCTCAGGCCGTGCCAGCCGAGCACCCGGAACTGTTCCCGCCGCCTCCCTGAGGCCTCGGGCAGGGAGCGGGGCCGCGGCGCGGGCAGCCCCGCTCGCCGCCAGATGGCGCTCGGCGCCAGCCGAAGGAGCCGCCGCTGCCCCGGTGGCGCCGACGGAGAGCGGGGACGGCCTTGGCCGCCCCTTAAACCCCCCCAGAAAGTCCTTGTTTGTTTTTACACAAGTGTTTAGGATTTTGACAAATAAAGGCGAGTGCCCGGAGATTTCCAGGCAGAACTTTCTCTCCGGGACAGCGTTCCCGCCTGCCCCCGCAGGGCTTGCTGCGGGCCTCGGCGCCCTTGGGTCAAACCGCACGGCCTTGTGGCATGTGATGCCCGGGTAGCGAGCGGCAGGGCACGGTCATGGAATTAAGGAATTACCACGGCTAAAAGAAACCCCCAGCGTGCGATTGACTTCAAGTCTCGGCCCTCAAAACTGGGTTTTTTTTGTTCTTTTTTGTTGTTGTTGTTGTTTTGTTTTTTTGTTTTTTCTTTCAATGCAAAGACACTACAACAGGGTATTTTGTGTATTTTGTGCTGCAGTTGCATTGCAAAAGGCAGTAAATTGCAATAAAAGCATTTTTAACCTACTTTAGACAAAATTTTAGTTGTGTGTGACATCATTCAGGAATGTTGTAACTACTTGGAAATTTTAATTTTTTTTAACTGGAAATCACTGTACTTGAACAGTATAATCTTAGTAATGTCTATTTTTCAGTTTGCCGGGAGGGAGAGAGAAGAGTTTCTTAGGAATGCAAGCAGCTGTTTAGTCTACTGGTTTATGAGAATGTACACTGGTAATAGTTACCAACTTGCAGTATTTTTGCTGTCTCATCTGGAGGGGAATTCTAGCCAGGGAATTTGGAAAGTGTGCAGCTATGTGCTGCTCATTAAAGAAGAAAAACAAAGAGAAATGGACCTAAAATAACAGTATAGAAATGTTCTGGAATGTAGTAGTTTTAATTTTCTTAGCATTAAACTAAGGGTTCAGAGAAATGATGCAGACTTTCTGATAGAAATGATTTAGTGTCAGAAATCTGAGATAAAACTGAGTTTGTGTGGGTGGGAAATAGATGGAGGTTTAACTGGAGAACATTTCCTATAAATTAGGACAACTGAGCAGAACAGCAGCAAGAATCTACTTCTGGTAGTTATGGTTCTGCTGAAATACTGAAGGTTTTTTTCTGTAAAGGCACAGGAAAAACATTCTAATTAATTAGATTTATTTGCAACAACTGGGTTTGGGATCGAAATAATTGCCTTGAGACTGAAGTGCAGCTGCAACACACATTCCAGATGTGAAATGTAACACTGTGTTGTGGCTGACTTCATTTTCTGATTTTAAACCCAGAATTGGTTAGAATTAGTAAGTGAATAAGTTACTATTGTATTCTGAATTAGTCCAATGCAGAGGTGCTGTCACATTTCCTCAAATAATTGGATATGTTTTGGGAATAGGCAGGGAAATAACTTCCTGCCAGGTGAAAGGTCACCCCAAGAAAGATCATTCACTTGGGTCTGGGAGGTGGGAAACTCCTACCTCCTGGGGCATGCATGTTCACTAGATTTTAATTTGCATTGCAGTTTGAAGCTTGAATCAGCAACAAGTTACTATCACACTCCTCATGTGGATCATGCTGTGATCTTCAGATGAGGGAGTTCACCAGGAATGTCCCCCCTGTTCCCGCAGAAAGCAGCCAGGTGTGTGCTGTGTCCTGCTGCAATTTCCCTGCAGACAGTGTGTGCTTCCTACTTGTCCTCTTTTTTTTTATTCCTCCAAAGTTCAGACCATTTTTGTATTAGGCCACTGAGTGACATCAGAGTCTGTGTGAACAGCTTAGTGAAAACAAAAAAATGATAAAACAAAAGAACCGGTGGAAAAGCTAAGCTTTGCCACTCATTAGGCAGCTAATGAGACCAAATGTTTGCAGGAACATGGAACAAGTGTTCCCTTCACTCTTCCAGCTTCTTTTCCAGCATACCATGATGACAAGTATCTCTTTTCACAGTAACTTTTGAAGGGTATCCTGTTCCATGCTTAATGCTTATTTCAAGTGAGAAGATTATTCTGTCTAATTAAACCGATTCATGTAATTTTTTTCATTTTTCACTTTCTTACTCTTTCCTTAGTATAGCTGGGCAGACGAAGCACAAGCATGTGATTTATATCTGTGGTCTACTATGATATTTTCACCTGTCAGAAATGGTTTCCTTTCAAACTCCATCTTGTTTAATTTTTCTGGAGTGTCTTTTTCCATCTCTTTTAGGTGTCTGATTGAGATATGGTGAATAGGACAGATTTTTAGAGTCACAACTGTCTCATTCCTAGGGAAAAAGACAGGTTTCTCTGAGAAGCTTTTGTTTTGGAAACAAAATTCTGTTTCCCATAGGAGGCAGCCTGGGCTTATGTTGTCAGAGTGCAAAACTTCCTACAGTTCATTAGGTTAGGGAAAACTGTACAAGGAGCTCCAAAGTTTTAAAAAAGTACTTTATCTCTTAATTTATTAAACTTATTATAGCAGGAAATAATTTCTTTTGGCATAGGTCACTCTACTCTGTCTCAATTCTGTGAACATTTCAGTGCTGCCTGAGCATCACTGAGGGCTTGGATGAGCAGGGGTTGCTATGTTTGGGCATGGACTTTCACTAGTGGGTTCCACAGTACAGAGCCTGAGAGGGAACAGTGTCCATGAGAGTCAAACCAGCCATTTTGAGCACTAACTAGTTAATGCTCCTTCATGGAAAAGAAAAAGAATTCTTCTAAGAACTAGTCCAGGTCCCCATGTTACCTACCCCAGCTTATGATTTCTCTTAGTAGAAATCTTAAACAAGTTTGAGATGTTCCCTTAGGTGGTTTTAAACATTAGTTTTCTGGCAGCAGCCCAGACTAAGTTGTAAGGTTTTGTACAGTGCTAGGAGATGAACCAAATTCCATCCCAAGATAGACAAAGATGTTATGTAAAGGAATGACAGAGTTTATCCTTGAATAAACAAGCTTCTTAATTTGCTCCTTCATGTTTCAGAAAGGATATATTGGGAACAACATAGGAAATAGCATAGAAACAGTATTACCCTTGTAGAAAGTTAACTGTCTCCTAACAGGAGAAAGTGTGAAGTATCATTGTTCTGTGTGAGATATGGTACTTGTCTTGTATTCATTTTTCCACTATAAATACTTTATCATGGTAGCTTTAGAGATAGAACTCGATTAATGCTCTTCAATTAGTGCTCGCTAATGTTTTTGCATCTACAGATAGAGCTTAAGGGCATGGGTATTCAAAACATTGGAATTAGAGTTTACCTGACAGTGACATCAGATCTGGAGTTAGGATGGTTCCTGTGTTCCTCTGTGTCTCTGTCTAGCTTATGTCTATGCTGTGAGCTGTGTGAGTACCTGATTTTCTCAGCCAAAAAAAACCCCACCAAAATTAACATCAGACTAAGAACCTTTACATCACTGTACAGAAAATTTAGCCCAGTAGCCTGCATGTCACTATGGCACTGCAGCAGTAATGCTCAGAAAAAGCACAAGGACAGTGGACAAAGAATGTGAACAGTGATCTCTCCTGCCCTGCTTTCTGAGTCAGAGGTTGAATTAAAACTACTGTTTTGTTAAAAATTTTATGGATTTTTACCAGTGGACCAACCTTCACTGAATTTCTCTGACTTTTTGACTTTATCAACACTTTTGGCCTGCACAGAAGCCTGTGACAATATAATTGTGCACTGTGTGAGAAATACCTGCTCTCTCCTCCTAATCTGACACCTGATAATTTCAGTGGGTGCTCTGCAGGTTTTGTGTGGCGTGACACAGTGAATAGTCATTACCTTGTCACCTCTTCAGCACATTCATTGTTTGTAGCCTTACTAATTTGTCTTTTTCCTATCTGGAGACTCCTCATCCATTTGGTTTTCTCTTATACAGAAACCGTTTGCTGTCTTGGATCATCTTCACTGCTATCATTTCTGCTTTCCAACTTCTACCCTCCCTGAGGTGAAAGGACCAGATTGCATACAGAGACTTACCCAGCTTGGACAGGTTTTTGTCAAATAAACCATGAGAATATATTATAACCTTGTTTTGATTTGTTTCTGAGCAGATCTAATAAAATCAAGTCACAGAATGGGCTAAATGGTAGTGATGTCCTTTATGTATACATCAGTTGTCACGAAAGGAATGAAATCTGAGTTCAGATCCTTTCTGCCTACCTTTGAGAAGGAAACTGAGCTACAGGCTGATCAGGACAGTCTCTCTTGGTTTTGCTGCATTGGTTTTGCTCAGAGTTCTTTCAAAGCCACTGGAGCAGGACTGAACCTCAACCACTTTGCTTCTCAGGTGTGTGCCTTTATCATTTGTTTAAGGAAATAGTTCCTTGCTCATGCTCTTCTCTGCACATCTTTGCTATGAGCACTCTTTATAGCCATCAGCTTATTTCCTTGAATAACTTTGAGCTGATGTCCTCCAGCACACAAAAGTTGAGAATCCTGATGACTCAGGGCTGTTTTATCAAACAAACAACTGCAGTTGCTGAGGGTGCAGTTGCTAATTACTGAGCTGGTATTACACCTACCTAAGCAGTGCAAGAAGTGGCTGCTCAGGATCAGCATATCTTTATGGTGAAACAGTCAGGGCCCTCACCTCACTTTACCTATTCAGACAAATTTATTTGGAAGTTGAGGAGGCATGGCTGGAGCTCAGCTCATCTGCCCATTCACTCCTACCAGCAGAGGTGCTTTCAGTGATCAGAGAAAGGACAAATGTTTTTTAGACAATACTTAGGCAGCAATGGGCCTGTCAGCTTAGAACTTCATCTTTAAAACTAAAGATGCAATTTCTTCTGGAACCCAGAAGGACCGGGGCTTCTGGTTTGACCAACACACAGCTTCTGTGATATATCTAGCCTCAGTGCAAAGCCCTACCCATCTTTCTCCCTGATCTCCCTGATCTTCTAGGAAAGATGTTTGTGTTGTTTCTTTGGAAACACAGCCAGAGAGGTCCCTTGCAGCAAAGAAGAATAAACACTTTAAAACCTATTGCTAAGACAAAAGAAAGTAAAAAGGCACGTGGCCTATTTTGACTGTACAAGGCTTTTAGGTAGGTGTAATTAGAGATAGCATTGTTGGCCTTTATTAATCTTAATTAGATGTGGATTGGTAGGCAGCTCTCACTCTGGTCAGTACCTCTTCCCCATGGCTCTTCCTGCTCTGGAAGTATTCGGTAGCAACACTCAGTGCTGCTTTCTGGCCTTTGTTGGGCCTGGAGCTTTTCACAAAATGAACATGTCTGATTGCAGTTCACCTCATTAACAAGTAGCTGTTACTGTATTGGCATGCCTGGATGATCTCTGGTCACTCTAGCCAGCATGGAAGGTGTTAGATCTTCCAGTTCCAGTTTTATGTGTCCTCACAGCAGTCTTTACTAACAACAAACACAAATCAATGTTTGCACTCTGAAAAATGGGAGAAATAAAGCCATTTGTTTGCAGTTTTCTTTCTGCTTCAGGAAAAGCTTTTTGTTTGTGTCTAAAAATACAGCCTTGTCTGCAAGCCCAACCACCAATGCATTATCATGGGCTGTTTGGGGACACAGCACTTGCCCTGTACATGACTCAGGGTTCCTCTGCAATGCAAGAGGAACTAGCTAAGGTTTGCACGTCACCCTGACACATATCCTCTGGACACAGTGATTTGTATTTCTGCATCCGCTCTATCATCCCTAACTTGGCAGATGGATCTGTACAAGGTTGCAACATGCATGTTACTCTTTTCCTCTCCTAAGAAAATCCTTGGCAAAACAGGAGGTTCTAGATGGTGTATAGATCAGCAGCGTGAGCTGGTCTGACATCAGTGCTCTGTAGAGACACCTGAAAGCTGGGAGCTGAACATAAGACAGTTGTTTCTTATATCCTCTTCCACTATTAATAAAAGGTCCAGGCTCTGCTGATCTGGACATTTAAAATGCATTCCTTCCCACCGAATCTGTTTCAAACAGTTGCTGAGAAACTGAAACAAGAGCACTTCACGTATAAGGTTGATAGCACAAGCAGAGCAGTGGCAAAATCAGATTGCCAGCTACTCTACGCTGGTTTTCAATCTCCAAAAGTGTTTCCTCTTATTGCAGATACATGATAAGATTGGTCCTAGTGAACTTTGGAGCTTGATGTAAATGTCTCATAGGAATAGAGCTGGCGTGGATTCCTGCTGTGACAAAGGAGGAAGGATTTGCAGGACAGGTCAGACAGTTGAATCTCTCTGAATTTCCTGCTTTTCTCCTGATTGATTGTATTTTTGGCAAAGGAAGCCATGTTCCTGATTTAGTTGCCCTGGTGAAGTTCTCATGGTCCTACTGTAGCAGTGAGCTCTGTCCTGAAGCAAGCCCTGAAGTAAGCACTGAAAGCACTCATACCAATGTGGTATTTAAACAGAAAGGAAAGGAAATAAAGCAGTAACCATTCTAAGATGACAGATTTATTTGCCTACCTAACAGGCCAGCATTGAGTGCTTTGTAACTGATAAAATAAGTGATACAGTATTGCCCAATGTGGAATAAAATTATTCTTGTGATAGATAATAGCTTATCTTACAGTTGATACAGTGACATGAAAACAGGCCGTGAAAACCTGATGCTCAGATGAACCCCAGAGCTAGAGCAAGGGGAAGGAGAGAGATTGAGAAGAGGGGGAAGGAGCAAAGCAGAAAGGAAATAACATGGCAAGTGGAGAGAAAAAAGCTTTTCAGCTTTCAGCAGTGTTGAGACTTTGATTCAGGTTGTTCATATGATGAAACCATCCCCACAAGGATTGTGTCTTACTTTCTCTCTGAGCTCATGACAAACATTTACATGAGATTTTCCCCCCTCCTCCCCTTCACAAAGAAAACAGACTAGAGAACAGAATGGTTTTTATTGACCTAGAAAGTCAAACTACAGACAACATTTAAAAATTTTGTAGAAGAAGTTTACGATCTACACTGTATCTTATTCTGTATTTTGTGGTTTTGGGTTTTTTTCTTCTTTTCTGGCAGACATAATAGCTCTTTCCCTGTATTTTGTTGTAAATTCTGTCATTCTGAAAATAAAATACAACAGTTTGGAGAAAACTAGGATATTGCGATGCATAGACAAAAGCTTTTCAGATGGAGAAAAAGTGATATCCTAACCCTTTTTGTCCCTAGTATTTCTTAAACTAGTCTAAGTTGTTTTGTTTTACTAAGGGTATTTTCCCATAGCTGTAATCCCTATATATATGTAATCCCTATATATATCCCTTATATATATATATATAGATATAATCCTGTGTGTGTGTGTACAGTGAGTAGTAGAGAAAAGAATTACAAGCTTCTGTGAACACATTACAGAAGAAAGCAGGTGGTAGTTGTTTACCTGACAGTAGTGCATCCAAGACTGGAAATGCTGCATCAGAGACATGGCAGGAACATTGTTACTGTGAAACTTTCAATGTGTGCAGTGAGAGCAAATGTACTTAAGGTTAGGAAACACCTCACAATATCAGTTTAACTGCCAGTTTTAAATAAAATCTAGCTGTGGGGAAGGAAGAATGTTCACAAGATTGGGGCAATTTTGCTCTAGAAAGTCTCTTTCTCCATCTTCTCACCCTGGGACTTGTATTAAGACTTGCAGGTGATTAATCTGAAGTGACTAAAAATCCTGATGTAAATAAGTCAATAAAAATGGGAATACAAGAAGACTATTTATATGAAAGGAGAAAGCAGTCAGCCTGGGAAGCAATAGCATCTGTATCACATATAGCCTGATAATAACATTACCTTTGGGATAGTTACATGTATGAGTATTCCTTTACACCAGTAATTCAACTACTGCCTTGTAGCAATGTAATTACCTTGCTTGCTCTTTGAAGGCTGGCTGTGGTTTCAATTCATTTCCATTCTAAAGAAATCTAATTTTTTTAATAATAAAACAAGCCTTCTCCAGGTCTTAGCAGGTCATTTTAGCAGATCTCTGCTAGGCCAGTACTTGTCTGGGAATTGTGTACAAATTTGATTCTCCTAAAAAGAGCCAAACAGATAATTTAAGTCCCTCATCCAATCCACAGAAGCAGAGCAACCTTCTACAGGCAGCTGTGCAGATACTCACAGTCAGATACAGTTTTGTGGGAGGACAAAACATTCCAAACTACCTGTATTCAGCTTTCTTTCACGGGTGTTTTTTGCAGTTCTGTCTTTGACTGAACTCTTGGAAAATGGTGGTGGATAACAGCATTCTGCCATCAGCTGGTAATAAACTGTGGTGGCTGCAGGTTGGGGACAAAAGCTCTGCCTTCCATTAGCAGCTTGCTGAACACCTAAACATAACTTATGGGCTTCTGCTCTCAAAAATGCCTACAGCTGCAGTAATGAGGATATGAACAATCCAACTCAGTGTGGTTTTGGATGGTGTGCAGCCAATAAGACCTTGGCAAGAAATGTGCTTTCTGCACTGATTAGGAAAATATATTGAATACCTGGGTGCATGTTCAGAGAAGACTGTTCTGGAAGCAGAAGGGTCTGAGCAAAAAATGCAAATGTAAAATATGTGGAATGTGAATGTCCAGAGTGGAAAATGGCTATATGCAAAAGCTGCAAATCTTTTTACATAACTTGAGCAGTGCAGAAACTGATGTCAAGTTTAACCTAAAATCTTATTATACTGCTGTGAATCTCTGTCACCCACCTGGACATGCTCTGGCCTCCCTCTCAGCTGTAGAGGGACATAGGAAAGTAAATGCTGTAGAGTAACTTTTAGATAGCTGAAGTTAGGTGATATGAATTAGGACTACATTCTAGGAGTCAAATTACTGCTGTTATGAATAGCTTGGATTCTGATATTTCCCATAAATGCTGTAGTACTTCCAAGAAATTTCTTGGATGCATACAGAAAGGGTCCTTAGATACCCAGATTGCATCAAAATAATGTACACACTGGCTGCACAGAATGCTGAACTCTCTAGAAATCAGAGAAGAGCTAAACCACTCAGTTTCTTACAATGTAACATTTCCAGGTGAAAAAATAAGGCATGTCCACTGAGACTTGATAACCTTAATTGCCCAACAGTTTGAGCTCTTCTTACTGCAATCTCTCTGTTCCCTTAACAAGGTTTTTCACATTTGTGAAGGTGTCACAAGCATGATGTGGAATGAACTGTAATGTATCGTTTTGAATGGTGTCTTTCATTGCCTAGGAACCTTTAAAACTGGCCCTCTGTGTGTACTTACGGCAATTGTAGTGAAGCGGACACAATTTTACCCAAGTAAAATAAGAAAGTAAAATCTAGTCAAGAATTCTGTTCCTGAGTCTGAATTACATTTAGTGCTAACTCCTTGTAGACTCTGTTTTCACTCTGTCAATAACAGATGTGCTGTTTGCAGTGTATGGCTGAACAAATCTATTTTCGAATGTCTCCTTGACTCCTTCACAATCTGTTGCATTCCATTGGTAGTACAATAAGCTGCTCAGCTGGGAGAAGTGTGGATGATGGGAAGAAACTTGACTTCATTCATTTGTAGAAAAAAAAAAAGGACTTGGGTTCTTTTTGTTTATTCATGAATAAGTCAATTAGGAAATCTAGTTTTGTAACTTTTGGTTCCAGGAATGGTGATAGCAACAATAATAAATATTAGCTTTTATGAGTAGAGAACTCTCTTTTGATTACTTACAACTACTTATTTGCATGCACTGTTTATTTAAATTTTACCCACACCAGAAGTGCTTTTTAAAGCAAACACATATGGTCCTTCTCAAGGTCTCAAGGCATTGCAATATTTAAAATTATATACCACAAATACATGCATTAATTTTTACTTTGCTTAATTATAATAAATCTAATTTTTACTCTGAATATAGGGAGATTTCAAGTTGATAATTAAATGACTCATTGAAATTGACAAGAACAGCATGCAGTGCTTAGAAAAATGGAAAATACTTTTTGCTCAAGAACATTAAAATTTAAGAGACAGGGTCAGTTCCAAGGAATAGCTGCTAAAGATGTTGGTTAATGCCAGGCGAGGATGTCGCTAACTTTATTAACCCTAAAAATGCAAAGACATGTTTGCTCACCTGGACTAAAGCCTGAGTGCATCACTGATTGCAAAGTCAGTGTGTGCAGGCTTGGCCCCTGACACTGAGGTTAACTGGTATGGAAGAAGCTATGTCCACGCCATTAAACTCTCTTATCTGCCAAAATGGGTCAGCTCACACAGTTTGCCTCTTGGGAGTGGTATGTGAATGCCTGAATTACAGCCTAGAATTATGTGGAGGAGTATTTCTTGGCCTGGCCAGCAGTTTAGTTTGTGTCTTGACCTAGCCATGTCCTCTCATCAGCATGCTGCAAAAGAGACTCTACGCTGCATGTTCTGCTGTGCTTCTCAGGAAAGAAGAAGGATGAAAAGGATGTGACTTGACCTTGCTGTGATACAGAGTTGCTCCTCAGACTCCCTTCCAATGCTTGATACCATAATGGTCAAAACTCCCAGCCAACTGCTTGGCCCCCACCCTCAGCAAGACAGTTGTTTGGGAAAACAGGAATAACAGAGTGAGTAAACTCATGGGTCATGATAAAGACATTTGGTGTCACCTCAACTATTTCTCACACTTTTTGTTCCCTGATTGTCCTTTGCCTGTCTGGGATTTCCTCCCCTTTCTTAAATTAGTTATTGCAGATAACATAAAAGATAAATGTTTTGTGGCCAGCAGAAGATAATTTTTCTGTGCCATATTTCGAACTTCTGCCCTAGACCACAAAGGCAACAAGCTTCTTCAGCATTTCATCTCAAAGAAAACACCAGATAATTTTTGCCATGCATGAAGTGACTGTAAAGAAAAGGAACCATGAAGCATGTACTCAGTTCATAAGGTTTTTGGGTTTTTTTTTGTACAGCTTATATATGGCAAAATTTAGGAGAAAATAATTCTTAATACAAGGTTTTGAGCAAATTTTGCTTAACCATTGATCTCAATACTTCCAATAACAGTTTGTTGGTTGTATACCTTGCAGGACAGGAGAGGTCCTCAGATCATTTGAGCTAGCTTCCCATGTATCACAGGTAGCCTATATTGCAGTGCTAATTGTTTCTTTATGAACATACGTTTTGTTTTCCACTGAAAGCCATGTTTGAGAAAGCATGTAGACTTAATCTGGAAACCCAAATGATGAAGAGTAAACCTTTTCATTTGGTAATTTGTTTCAATTTTAACCATCTGTTTTTAAAATGTGGTTCTATGGTTTGCCTACCATATTGCCTTCCATCCCTTTTTCCTCCCTTCATCTCTCCTGTTTTTCCTCCTCTTCCCCCTTCTGTTTCCCTTGCTTTCTTTTTTGTCTTTCAGTACTGATTCTTGATAGGTTTTTGACTGCTAGAATTAAAAACTCGGTAGTTTCTTCCTTTGAAATGCTTACCTAGCCACTCTTTGGTCATCATTTTGGTCAGCTAAAAGAGACCAAGGTTTTTATCTTTTCCACTCCAGCTCTCAAATAATTTAGTTGCTTTATCTTTTTCTGTTTGTCAACATTCTTTTTTAAAATAGGCTCCAAACACCACAGAGTATTTCAGTCTCCATTCACCAGTACCTATAGCACTTAATCAGTTTATTAATCCTGTTCGAACTTCCCCTGGCTGGATTTTGTTGTTAACAGTTTTGGTCTATTGTACCATCAGTCTTCTCTTGTAAGTAAGTCTAGCATTCCCTTCATATTTCTAAAAAGGAAGAATATCCTTTCGCTATACCAATTTTTTGAATGGTTTACTCAGGTTACCAGGCAGCCAGAGAGTTTTGTCTGCTCTGTCCTTTATTACCATTTGCTGCATTTTCAGTCTTTGTCCCTGGAACTGCAATTTCCTCTTTCATCACTTTTGAAAACAAAATCTGAGTAGTGACACTTTTTTATTGATGCTCCTCTATTGGCAATGATATTTCCCAGAATTTACTTTTGACCTTATTGCATTTATGTTATATAGCACCAATTTTTAGATTAGTGTAATGTTGTATTAATTTAACAGATCTATGTAAGTCAAAGATATTTGTGCAGTTATGACAGATCAAAGTTGTAACATAATTTTAGAAGTAACTCAAATGTTTGACAAGTGCTATTTCTCTAAAACCATGCTGACAAGAGTTTCCTACATTCCCGTCCTTTAAATATTTTTAAGGGTGAATGATGAAAAATGACATTTACTGATTTCAGAAGGAAGGTAAGAGAGAGTTCACAGAAGGAGGCAAGTGGATGCTCTTGGTACAGGAATGAGTGCAAATGGCACTGATGGTTTAGAATAGAGAAATACAGCAATACTTCTTTAGCAAACTGTATTCTGGTTCTTTTTGCTAGCTTCAAGGAAAATTTATAGAAGGTGAGAGCACAGTGATGAGAGCTTTTTATTTCAAGACTCCAAAACAGAACAAAAGATCAGATTCAAGCCATTATCCAAAGCTGTTCATACAAATAAAGAAAGTGTTAAAGAGAAAAGGATAAGATTAACAAACCCCAAGATTCTCATTACTATCCTCCAAAGTCTGTGTTTGATAAATAATACAAATATGCAATTGGGAATTAATGAACAAAATTTTATGTGCTGCATGCTGGGTCTGATAATGAAAGCATGGGTGGCTGGGCCTGTACACATTCTTGGGGCTGTAAATATCAATGATAGGAAAGCAGATGGACTGAAAGGAGCAAGCTTTACTTTGGTGATTTCCACATTCCCACCTTTAGAGCTCTGGAACCCACAGTGACAACCCTATGCCCTCAGAAACCCAGAGGTGTCACCTGCTCAGGCAGCCAGAATCTGGCAAGATCACATCCACTGTGTTGTTCCTGAATATCCCTTTTTTCAACTTCCTTTTCTTCTTTTTTCTCTTTTCTTATCTGGTTGTTTATATCTTTGATGGAAGTCTGGTTCAGCTGACTAAGCTTGAATCTTTTCCAATGTTATTCTAACTCTTTGACCAAAAAGGCAAGTAAAAAATTACAACCTGATGATTGTATGTATCTGTGTCTGATAAGGCTATGCATGCATCTGTCATTCTTCAGCAGAGAGTTGCACCAGAAAGAGAGGCAGCATTTGTTATCTCTTGCTTTTATGTGACTCTCTCTAGTTTGTACTCAGGAAAGCCAGATCCCAACAGAATAAAAAAGCAAGATGCCTCCCAACTCACCTTTAAGTTTTTCTCCCCTTTCTACTTCCCCTTGCCTCCATTCCCAGACAGGTACATGCAGTACATTTATACTCTGGACCAGTTAATACGCAGGAAATGAACATGGGTTATTTTTATTGAGAGCTCTCTGACCTGTTACCTGGAAGGTTCAAATACTTTTTCATAAATCACAGACTCATGGAATGGTTTGGGTTTCAAGGGACCTTTGAAGATTGTCCAGTCCAATGTCCCCTGCTGTGGGCAGTGATATCTTTTCCTAGATCAGCTTCGGGCACAATCCAGCCTGGCCTCGAGCACTCGTGATGGGGCATCCACAGCCTCTCTAGGTAGCCCATTCCAGTGTACACACTGTTCCACTTACTGTAAAAAATCAGTTTCCCTTAGAAGTCTATCAAGTTCTATTTTCCTTCACAACAGACCTATGTCATGTAGGACTTTTTGGTCTCTAAAATACTGCAGTTATCCCTTCAGCTAGGTCAGCTAAGTACTGTAGAATACAGCTCTCTCAGATGCAGATCAAATTTTTTGTCTCATATGCACTAAGCTGGAGAATTTGTCAGGAGAAGTAGACATCTGTACAAAACAAAGTGAAAAACCATGGAAATGTGAGGAAGTTCCTTTCTGAGTGGGATTTTTCTGATGGCCCTCTGGTTCTTTTACATGACAGTCAAGGAAAAGATGCTTGTGTAAAGGCTTCACAGTCCTCCTCTGATCAGTTAGCAAGCCTTAAAATGATCTGCTAGGAAGGGCTTTCCTTCTCCACTCCAGTTTGGTCTCATCCCTCTCTAAAAAAGAACAGCAGACACCACCACTGTAAGAACCACCTATTGGAATCAGTAAGGATCATCACACAGCTCCCTCATGGGGATCATTATGGCTCACTGCTGTCATTACTTGAAAATACAGCAAAAATCTCATTCTCAATCTTCTTGTACTGCCAGGTAATTTTCTTTCTCTTTGACTGTTCTCTTATGCAAAGCATTCAAACCACAATTGCCTGCCAGCCTTGAAGGCACCTGAGTCTGGAGGCAAGCAATGAAAGTGCTTCTGGGCATATCCATCTCGTACAGTAGCATATGTGTCTTAGGCTACACTTCATTTCACAGTCTATTGCCACAGCAAGCCCAGCAGTGCTGAGAAGGAGGGCAGGGTGGCTTGGGCATAGTGCAGGTTCAAGCTAATGTCCCCTAATAATCTGCCTTTGCAGAGATATCTGGCTGTGCTCGACTGAGCACCTTGCCTTCAGATCCTGGATCACACAGGCGCTCATCCTAGAGGTCCTTTGTAACAATTCAGAATAATAGACAATTGAAGAACTATTTTACCAGTCCTCAGAGAAACATGTCAAAAAGAGCTGCAGTGTAACTTAAACAATATCAGTTTGTTGAAGAAGACCCAGCATATATTACTGTCTTCAAATTTCTGCTAGAGAGATTTAGAAGTTCTTTAAAGGACATCAGAAATTCACTAGGGCCAAATTACCTTGTATCTGCTCTGTGCAGGGCATGAAAATAGGCAGTATACAGAAACTAACTCCCAAGTTCAGGTTTTTGGTAAAGCTCATCCTTTAAATTTAATTGGTGCCCTAGGGGAACATGAAGGCCAGAGTCAACTCTGAGGACTGAAGTAACCAGCTTTTGGAGCTGACCTCCCTAACAATGTGTGAAACCACTACTGTGATTTCAAAGTCTCGTTAAGTATTAAATATAGGGCAAGCCAGAAGTGATTTTGCAGTAAATAAAAATGTTCATCCATTTAAATAATCAGACTGTAGTCTCATTACAGCTGTATTGCATGAAGCATTATTTGTAGAGAAGACTTCTTAATCATCCACTTCAGTTAAATTTATAGGGAAACCAGCTTTAGTGAGTTAATTTCAAAGAATAACATGTTTGGTTTTGGATTATTCTTTCACAGCTGAAAAGAAAATCAAAGTGTTTTGAAAATTACTCTGAAAGAACAGAAAATTATAAACAACATAGAGTGAATGACTAGTAACTGCCCATTTGCAAAACAGAAAAAAACAAGATTTGCAAAACATAGCCTGCCTCCAAATATGAGAAACTGATGTACGGATACAGCCCTCTGCCCCTCCTATCCCATAGCAATTAGACACCAAAAACTTTAGGGAACAAAACCTCAGACTTTCAGACCTTCCAGATGGAGCATTTTACCCAAAGAGCCTTTTACCCATGAGACAGTGTTGACATTGCTAATGAGAGATGGCAAATATCCTTTTAACTCTCTCTGTGATCTTCTGTGTTGCTGTAAACAATATACCTAATAATAGAGAAAATTAAGTCTTTGATGCTCTTACTGACTGGGGGGAGGGGTTTGGGTGACTGATGTAGCATGTTAGATATTTTGACATTAATATGTATAGATCTGTAGTCTTAAAAAGAGATCTTTTTATTTTATAAACAGTGCAGGCCAAGGAGTGCCATCCAAACAAAATGGTATTGTTCTTCTGGCCACAGGCTCGTCTGGGAGTTCATGAAATGGGTGTTGGCCTGTGCCTAAAGCCTGCTGCCTTTCTGTCATGCCACCCCATGAAGACTACAACTCTGTGCTCCAGATGACTTCTTGTTAGGTAGTGGAGACTGTCTGAAGGCTGGGCAAGCCCACGTCCCTCAGACTGCCCTCTCGGGGTAAGTGCTCCAGCACGCAGCTGGCACCATGGCCCTACACTGAACATGTTCCTCTTGATGCATATTTATCTTGTACTGACTGGGGCAAACAGACCAGGCACAGTACTTGAGGTGAGGTCCAACAGCTTCTATGCAGAGAGAGGTAATGCCTTCATGAAGTTCTTTCCAGTATGAATTTTTACATGATCTAATGAAATGATTGGCTAGTAGGTTCTGAAGGTGTAAGCTAACAAGGCTGCAGGAGGTAAATAGACTTTGTGTGAATGTAGTTGGGCTGTGTAGGGTGATTGGGTGGGTGAAGATGAAAAGATGAGGGGTGTTAAAGGAGAGAAGCTGTTGTTGAGACAACAACAACAGTCAAAATAAAAAATGGGAAAACAACTCACCTCCAGAAGTTCAGTTAAAGGGTCCAAGGTTTAACTAGAAATCATGGAAATCTACAAATGATTCTGATGAAGTGATCGACTTTGGAAGAAAATTCCTGAAACAGAACCTGGTGGTTTTAGGGTATAAGACAGCGTTAGAACTTGCGATCTCTTTTCTATTATTATTGCTTAATTACTCATTAAAACATTGAGAAGAAGAAATGGATGCAAGGATGCCTGTAGTTTTCTTTGTTTCTGGGCATTTTGTAGTGGGGCAGTACATGGCAAAAGCTTTTCTTCTTCTGTTGGCTGAGAAGGGAACATGAAATTGCAAAGGGGAGAGCAACAAATGAAACTATTCTGCTCCTCTGAGCTGGAGATCAAGCTTGTCACATCAGACTGCATCCTAAGACTCAGGATGTTTTGTGTTTTCCTAAAGTTCCAGTTTCTAGAACCGCGAAGTGAGCCCTTGCGGTTTTAATGAGCACCTAGGAAAAATAGAGGACATTTCAAGGTTGAGGGCCTAGAGAGCAAATACTGCCAAACTCTCTGTTTCATAGTTTTCTGGTTTTTATTCCTTGCTCCTGGAGTAGTTGGTCAAACTGGCTGCCAAAACTGCATTTCTGCCTCCTGGGACACTAGTGATGGAACACACAGTTCAGAGAAACCTGTGGTGAACACGGGACGTGATGTCTCCTGGTTTTAAGCTCTCTTTTTACCTGGTGACAGTGAGGAGCTGTGGACACACATTTGTGCATTACTCTTCTAGGGATTCATCCCTGAGGAGAGAAGATGAGGAACATGACATGTTCTGGGCCTGAAGGGTCGTTAGTGCAGCAACCTCCATGTACTGGTTTCAATGATGAATGTATTCGACTTGAGTCATACAAAATCTGCTTTAAAAATTCATATTTCCTTTTTCCTCCTGCTCCCGGTGGCTCAGTGTACTCTTTGAAAAATGACTCACTTCTCTCCAAGACCACTTGATATTCAAACAGCTAAACTACTGCTTTTAACCAATGGTTTATTGAAAGATTTCCCCCGGCCTTGCTAGCTCTTTTGGGCAAACATCTTTTCTGCCTTGCCTTGCAGATACATTTATACGTCCCATCAAAGAGCCCAAGCAAAAGGTTTTGAGCTAATTCTTGTCAAGCAGCAGAGGTGAACCTTAGGTTGACATCAAAGTCAGGCCAGAAGTGTGTCAGGCCAGTCAGGCCAAAGCGCTGGCGTGCAGAGGGTGACGTGTCCTGGCCAGCCCAAGCGTGGTGCGGCTGTCTCTTCATGCTGTGTGTGCAGCAAAACCACCCAGCTGAAGGAAAGGCATGCTGATACAGTACAGCTGATGGCACTGGAGGGGGTGGGTATTTTGGCTCCTTTGGGTTATATTGTTGTTTTAAATAGATGCTTAGACAATTTTTATATTCTAAACAATGACTGCTGGAGACAAAAAGCTGCTGTGAGTATGTCTGAGAGCCACTGTGAAAAAGCTGTCATCACACAAAGAAAATTTTATACCTTGTTACTCCCCAGAACAGTTAGGAGTGGACAAGGTTTATGTTCATCACAAATATTCATAGATTTTGCTGTCTTTCCTGCAATACCACTATCTACATTTGCTTCTGGAAAATATTCGAGATGCATGGCAGAGATGTTAAATTTTAACTAAGCTCTTTCTTTCATGATATAGCTGTTCTCTTTCTCATTTATGTCTTGAGTAAGTGTTGATAAATGTTCACATTTGCAGTAAAATTCAGAGGCAAAGACAGTTTCATCTTGGTTTTGCAGTGACCATATCTGAGCAGAGACTATTAATATTGATCATCACAATCTAATTCAAAGCAGAGAGCAAAACGCAGGGATGTTAAAGCCTTGGGCAATTGTCATAATTTACTGTTAAGGAGAAAACTTTATGGTTAGCTGCCCGGATTAAAAATCCCTAAGAGTTTTCCACAGGAAAGTTTTATTAAAGGCACGAAGTATAGTTAAATGTAGTTGTACAACACTCTCTCCTCACATATATAGTTACATGTATATTTATGTATCTGTAAAATCAAATTCCCTTGCTCCTGTTAAATGACATTTTACATAATTTGAAAAAGAAAAAAATCTTTAAAATTCCATAAAATTCTTTGTATCATGTATGTTGTATTTTTATAATATCTTCTGTTTCCTTCAGCTCAACCAAATGCTTTCTCCTTCCAAAAAATCGCCCAAAACAAATCCAGAAGAACCAGTCAGCTTCACTCATTCCTGTTATCGTGTCTGCATGGAAACATTTATCCTATCATAATCAGTTTTGCACCATGGCAATAATTAACTCAGCTTGAGAAAACTAGTTTGATGTTCTCAAACACCAGTTTAGTGCTGTGAGCTGGGATGAGGCTTGCCTTGCTGCCTGGGTATCTCTATTTGGTGCACTCAGCTGGGACTGTCCTGGGAGAGAGAGCACAGGTTTCCCTGCTGCCACGTCCTGGAGCAAGGCAGTGCTCAGCCTTGATGAGTTTTGTCAGGGCTGTGCAAGCCGGAGCTGACATCTGCCCAGTGAGCCTGAGCCCTGTAAATGGCCTGGGAGAGGGCACAGTGCCGTTCTTTGTTCTCTTCCTGAGGCGGCACCCCGTGTCCTGCAGGGCTTTGCTCATAGCTGGGGCATGCACAGGGCCCCTGTTTGTGAGGACCAAGGATCTGTTTATGCATCACTGTGTGCTTGGTGAGGTAGAATGAGAGGTGTGACTTCTGCAGTTCAGGCAGGGGTGCCCAGGTTAAACATCAGCTAAGTGAGGAGTACAGCCAGAGCCCTGGGGGCTGCAGTGGGGCAGTGGATGTGGCCAGAGGAGAGCTGCATTCTTCCCTAGCAGCAGCAAGCTCTGTGCCACAGGTGGTCATGTCCAGCTGGCTGTTCTCTGGGAATGCGCACTTTACCCACAGGTGTGTGGCTGCAACATTTTAGGTGAGTGGAGATGGTGGCGAAGTTACACTCTTTAACTTGTTACAGCCTGGCAGAGTTACATTGTACCCACATTTACAGCATGGGTCAGCCTATATGCTGAGAAACTCTAAAAACCAGGCCTCACATATCCTTTTTCATAGATGCTAAATCTCCATAGTTTGCAGACTGCAACTTGGGCAAACTTTCTTTTCAACAAAAAGCTGTGTATATTTAAGCACAGACAGGACCTTTTATTTGAATGGTAGATTTTGAACACATATCACCCTTGCCTGGCTGGTTTTTTCTATCTATCTCCACCTTGTGTCTGATTTTTTTTTTTTCTACAAAGCCATGGAAAATTGCAGCATGGAGATAGCAATTTATCTGGATAAATTTAAATTTTTGTGTATGCAACACTGTCAGAAGGTTAGATTTAGGATCCATGGATCTCAAAACTCAAGTTTTATTCCCAGCCATGCAATTGACTTGTGCTCTAACTTAAGGCAAGTTGGTTTTGCCTTCATATTTTATTTGGTAATTTTTTTGTTGCATCAACAGGAACAGGATACAACCTCACAGAGCTTGATTAGCATTTGTAAAACATTTCATGGTTTTTGGATGAAGACAGGAGTTATTCCACATGATAATAACTATCATGTTGGCTATTAGATATCAAGACTCAGGGACTGCCAACCTTCTGTGAGCAGAGCAGGCACTCTGGCAATGGTACCAACCTGATAAATGGTCAGCTTGGTTCTCTTCTCTCCCTGCCTCAGCCACCTGCATCAACCTCCAGTTTCCTCTCTTGTGCTGATCATGTTAAAGCACTAGCTGTATTGATTTTAGAGCAAATGTAATTGATTTTAGAGTAAATCTCCTAGATATTGCAGGAGAGATTCAGAGTCCATTTAAATGACTAGGGACCCCTGATATGCTTCCTTAGATCTAGGGTGAGCAGGGACAACATCTGCAGCATAGTAATAACCAGATCAACACTCCTGCTGTTTTAACACATAAAGCCATGCTGAACAGAGAATGCAGATAGACCTGATCCCATCCATTCACCAGCTTCTTTATTGCTTAGTAATTTGGGTGTATTTATTTTCTCATTACAGGCATGGGTGATATGGCTGATAGCTGTGTTGTGTGATATGATAGCTGTGCTTGTGTCACATTCTTGAATCTTAGATCCAACCAAAATACCCAGTAATTCTAATGGGAACAGAACTCAGCTGCATTTGGAGAAATAAAATGCTCTGGATTACAAGGCTAGGATGATCCTAGTAAAGGAATTTCCTGCACTAAAACCAGAACAAACCAAAAAAAAACCAGCAAAAACAATAATGGAGAAGTCGCACAAAAAAATTAAACTGTCTGGGTTTGTTATCAAGGAATGCAGATGTCTGGGTTTGGTTTTTTTTTCATGCAGATAGCCCATAACAAAGCCCAACTATACTTTGCTGGAATAACAGCGTCTACATCAGCTTCTGTGGAGAAACTTGTAAACAGAGGAGAGTCACTGAGAAGTTTGGAAAAAATGACTATAACATTCAGCTCTGGTGGAGCATAGTGTGACTATGAATATGATATACCTCTGTGGCGCAGCCATTCATCAGTGAAGCTAAAAAGGTCTCATAGCTTTAGGAAGAAAAGAGAAAGGGGACAAGAAACATATTTCCTTAAAATTTTAAAATGTTCCTGTTCATTTCTGCAGCAGCATCACAATGGTAAGAGCTTTAGAAATGCAGGTACTTCATAGATGATCTACTTATGCACCATAGACTTTCTAATATGTCTATTGACATACAAACTAGTGTTTTCCAGAGCTGCTGATAACTGCTGAGAGTGGGTGTGAACTGGGTTGTTTCTAATAGGATTTTTAGATTAGGTTCTCTTTATACCTCTGGAGTTCAGAGCTGATTCTGACCTTTATTCCTCGTAGCATTGTTCTGCATTGTTTTGACTTTTTGTACTCCAAATTAGTATTTCAACAAGCTGTTTCATCCGGGTGCTCCTAACCACTGGCCCTGTAAGCCACTCATGTTTCTAGACCCATACCTGGGAGCTGAGAGCACTGTGAGGGGTGTCTGGGCATGGCAGTGGCTCTTGGTGCCAGCTGTGCTGCTCAGCACTGGACATAGAGAGCAGGACCATGCTTGACCAAGGTCTCCCTGTTGTGCCACGGGCATGAGCAGCCATACAGATGCAGTTTCACTGTGTCAGTGCTGCAGCAAACTCAGTGGAACAATGCTGCCTGCACCAGGCCATGGTGCAGTTCATATCAACCTCAGATCCTTGGTAATCAATAAAAGATGGAAATCTTGGAAATCTTGGTAATCAATAAAAGGTAGACATCTAATGACTGTCCCACCTGGGAGTCAGTCTGCGTTATGGCTTCCTTGCATGCCAGCAAGGCAGAAAATGGTGCATTCAGTGATCTCAACTGAGGAGAGTGTCCTACAGGTTACTCTTGCAGCAGCCAGTGTTCAGAGCAGCTCCTGGTCTTGAGGGCTACATGCGTGTCGAGTCAACTCAGAGCTTGGCAAGGCTCAGAGATCTGATCCACTCCCTGGCCTTATGACTCAGTCTTCACAGTGAACTTACTTGTCTTTGGTTTGCCGCGCGCTGGCAGGAGGTGAAAATCAGCATCCTTTCCCAGCGGACAGTTAACAGAAATTTTTTGGCTGCAGACAGGCCAATTGGGTCATCAGTAGTGGAGCAAATCTTCTGATGAGACTCTTAAACCACCTATCAGAGAAGAGTTTGACTTAAACGAGCTAACCAAAGCCCAGCCTGTTGTTCATTAGACTCAATCAGTTCCTAGGAAACCGCAGGAGCCATTAGCACAAACAGCTCCTAGCCCTTAGCTAGCCCAGCAGGTGGGGAAATAGCCTTGGCTGGCAGACCAGCAAAGGGGCCCTGTGTGCAGGGCAGAGCCTCCAGCCCAGCTGGAAATCCCCAGTTTACCCCAAGCAGCGCATGGGTGAAGGCCCACAAAGAGGAATTGGTTAAAAATTTAAAATGAATAATTCAGCACTCGTTTGATATGTTTTAACTACTGCAGAATGTGTGTCCTGCCACATTACTTCAACCTTGGAATGAAGTACAAATAGATGTGATTCAGACTCTAAATATTTAAAGCCAGAATCTAATCTTAGATACATTGTGTGTGCTGTCATCTCAAAAATCCGCTAAAGAGAGACAATGATGGACAGCACAGATTGAAATTAAATTCAAGCTCTGTATTAAAAACTTGCCCTGCTAGTTGACATGAATGATTAACCACAAAGAAACTTATGTCTGTCAGTGACAGCAGTGCTCAAGTGTTCTTTGTCATCGCTGTCTTCCTTAACTTTAGAAAGGAGTAGTCCAAAACCACCTCACAGGGAAAGGGCGTCACCCCCCTTTCTCCCTATTTTCTTAAAGAGGTCCAGCTAAACTATTAACTTCTTCCAGTTAAATGCCAAACAAAACACTTCTAATCTTTCTTTCACTGAAAAGAGAGATAAAATCACAACCATAACTTAAATGAAAAGCTATAATAGTACTTGGGCAGTTACAGGCTCTTACTATAGATAGGCAGGTCAAAGCAATCAGCATATGAATCTTCACACACAGCCAGCAAACCCATAACTTGACACAGCTCTCTACTGAATATTATTCTAAGAGGAGTAAGCACACCAGGGCATGACCCTATTAAGTACCAAACCTGTAGCTCCAAAACAGCACAAAACCTAGATGGATGATCTCATCTCCAGCAGTAATGTGCCAGAATACAAATAGAGGATTGTCACTGCTTCAAGTGCACAAGGAAACAAAATAAGGCCATGTTGAAATAAAGGGTGGAACATATATTGACAGCTGAGCAGAAGAACCTGCTGCTGCTGAAAATGATGGCAGTCTTTTTGTTCCCTTTGCTGGACATTAAAGCCTCATTATGGGACTTTTGGATATCATAACCATATAGCCTTGCAAGACAAACTTTAGTCCAATAAAAAATGCAATGAGGCTAAACACCCACACCAAGCAAGTGAGCTATGGAAATCTAGCCTCATCTAAAGGCGAAATGATGTTAATAACTATGTCACTTTCTAGTTTAGGGCTAGCATAATGCAGCCACCAGTCCAGGGTAGAGTGCTGCAGAGTTTAGGTGGAGTTCAGACCAACCAAGAAGGACCATTCATACATCAGATGTGAATGTATGCACATCAGATGTGAATAGTAATGTATGTGTAGGGTACATTATTAACAAAACAAATGTCTTTTATCTTAGACAGATGGTGATGTTTTATGTTTCAGTAAGGTCGTCTGCTCTAGCACAAAAAAAATCCACTTCTACAATTTTCCAGTGAGCTGAGCGTGGGAGGGTCTGAACGCCCATGGGGCGCTTTGGAGATGAAAAGTGCATGATTAATCCAGGCAGTGATTGTTTCCTTCCCTGGGCTTTCTGAGAAATGTAGCATTGTGCTTCAGAAAGTGCCACTGAAACGCAAGGTGAAAACCCACACGAAGAAGGATCATATAAAGAAAGATGAGGAAAGCAGCCAGACCCATGATAATAGTATTCCAAATAATATCCTGGAGGCAGTTTTACAATTTGTCAGCATTGCCACGAACCTAGATGTAGCTGCAGGAAATATGGATTTGGGTTTGTTTTAAATCCCTGGATTGGCATCCAGGCTCTGCAACTAGCAAGTATGATCTCTTACTGAATAGGAGCATAGCCACAGGAGAGAAAAGATTAAGGGTATCAAAGGAATACATTTTTTCATTTCACTCCTTTCTTATTACAGTAGATTAAAAGAAAAAAGTGAGTTTTGTTCAACATTCAATTTTGAGGACAATTAAATAAGCCAAAAACATTGTTCAGAATTAGAGCACTGAATAAAGGATTTCAAAAACACAGTGTGGGGTTCATGGTGGGATTTTTGTTTCCTTTTAAGATGAGCCATATACATCTGTATGAGATCTATTGTCCTCTGTCCCACTGAAGAAATAGTTTCTTTCTGAAGCGTCCAATCTGTTAAGACACATAGGTTCTTTAAAAGCTTAAAAAAAGAAGGAAAGCACTCAAACTCTCTTCTGGTTCAGAAGGCAATTATCTGAGAAGCAGCAGAGAAACAGGAATACATGGGTAAATGAAATAGCTTTTGATGGCCTGGCTATGAATGACAGTAGGACTTGTCCTCTTTGGTAATGATATGCAGCAGCAAGCAGTATGCACCGGCAGGACAGAAGTCAGCCCTGACTGTCTGGTACAACAGCAGTGATCTCTCACAGCATAGATGGTTGTTACAAGCCTGCACAGGGGAAACCACTTTATTCTCTAATGGATGGAGAAATGTTCCTTGATACTGAGGCAAAAGGGGACACCACTTAAAGAAAACAAAACCTTTGAAAACTTTCTTGTAACTGTGGGTCTGGAAAGTCTCTTTTTCTTCTGTTCTGCAGGAACTGTCAAACACCAAGAATTCCACCAGCACTTTTGGGCCCCATCAAGACAAAAGCTATCAAAAGAGGGAGGCTAAAAGACCAACTCTAGTTTACAATTTCAGCTTTTAAACTCATAATTCATCAACTGAAGGAGGGTTTCTCAAAATAAAAAACACAGATTAGGTATGTAGAGTCTGAGAAAAAAAAACACAGATCATTATAGCTGTTGTGCTGCTGTTATTCATTCTCCAGGGAATCCTGCGCTCCAGGCAGATCTGGCAAAACAGACAACTAAGAGAGGAGCTTTGTGTGATGGAGAACCTGGAATGCTTCAGGGGCAGAGTTTGACTGTATTGAGCTTGGAATGAGGAATGAAAGCAAGTCACGAGGGCAACAGTGCTTATGTTTCCATTCCATCAGCTCTAGTGGCTGGAAGTGCCAAATTTCAACTCCTCTGAGTGTAAGGCAGAATACCACAGGACTCAAGTCAATGGTTGGTAGAAAAATGGCAGGTAGACATCCTCCCTTAAACCTGTGAAGCTGACTGTCTCACTGCTCTGAATGGTATCTCTGGACAGGGGTAAAAAGGAAACGAAAACCCAAACAATTTCCCCCATAAGCTTTTTCTAAGAAAAGACAACAGACTTGGGAAAAGTCTTAAGCAATCTTTGCTCAAGAAAGGAACAAAGTTTCTTTCTTTAGAAAGGAACTCCTCAGAGAACAGTTACACCACATGCTTATGTGCATATGGGAACCATGACTAGAACAATTACCAGGATAAATAGAGGTTTTGGAACCTTAGGAAGCATGCAAAAGAGGGGTTTCCTTATCAGAGTGAGAGACTGGGATTTTTTAGGCCATGTAGGTACATACCATCAAGGGCAGATTATGGCTGAAAATGGTTGTGTTAATAATAAGGCTGGAGAACCTGGAGTGGTAAAGTACTGACCACAAAAACTCGTCAGTGCTGGTAAGTCCAGGACAGCTGAATTTCAAGCTCAGAGCCATTTTAAGTCTTTATGCAGCTGGCTAAAAATCCTCCTCTGTTACGACAGTTTGTGAATTTGTGAATTCCAGTTTGAATTTCTGAATTCCCTGTATGGTTTTGTTTATAGTGATGGCTCTGTTTATTTTCAAAAGGTTACCAGAAAGGCCAGCTTTAGAGAGTGCATGTAAATACAGCTCGGATTCAGCAGGCTGAGAAATGTGTCCAACACAGCAGGGTGCAGAAGGGGGAGGATCAAGTAGGGTGTAATAGACTGATCAGAGAAGTCATCTTCAGGAGACATTATGAATGCCTCACATATGTGAACTAGCCAAGGTCCTCTCCACCCATAACCACTTATAAATCTATAGCTTATCTATAAACCCATAACCACTTATAAATCTATAGCTAATCTAAAGCTTATAAATCTATAGCATATAGAGAGCAGCAAAAAGATCAAGTAAGGTGTTAGAGGGAAACTTGGCACCAAGGAATAGAGTGAATTCCTGGCCAGAGACAAAAAACTCCCATTCCTCTTCAGTTGAGTGAGTTATTACATATCAAACAAGCAGGCACAGGGACCTTGTGCTATCATATGAGATCTCTATTTGCATGTTTGCTGGTGAGGAGGCAAGCAAAGCCTTGGAGAGACTGCTGTCAGCAATGGGATTCAGACTGCTGGTGGTGGTCAAATGCCTGTACCAGCCTCCAATCTAGGTCTGGGAGATGTCCAAGCAAAGGAACTTCACTCACAGCTGCTGCTGTGGAGTAAAGTGATTCCTGTTTGGCAGTGAGAAGGTTCTTGTGCTTTAAGAAGTGCCACTTAGAGGAGCTGCAGAAGAGGTGAAAATGAGGGAGACCCTCAGTGAGCTTTTTCCTATTATCTTGTAGATGAACCAGATGTCAGGAGCAGCAGAAACCAAGTGGGGAGCATGAAGGTTTTAAGAATCAGATTGCTAAAATGTAATGAAAACTGAAGCCAAAAACTAGGTCTGGACAAAACAGAGCACCAGAGTGGAAAAACAAGCACTGAAGTAGCTTAGCCAAAAGGGGAAATAATAAAATAAATGAGCTCAGTTCTTCAATTCAAATTCCAACTTTGTGCTTTCAGGACAGGGGACTTGAAGAAATTGAAGAGCTGGCATTAAGTTTCTTTGTAGCTGCAGCTGCTCACAGTTATCTGCCTCTGTGTTCCCTGGCAGGCAGCACTGATAGCCTACAAATTTCCCAGGATGTGAGAAAAGAGCACCAAGAATGACTAATGGATCCATCATGAACTCACACATGCCAGCAGACACACATGCCAGCATGCCTCACAGGTAGGATCCAGCTAGAGTACTGCTGCATCCCACAGCTGCAGCCTGCAACTGCTCTGTGTCACGTCACTGGTGATGGGGGGCATATAATGTTCCCTCTGAAAGCCCTGCTTCCGCAAGCAGGGCTTTCGGGTCTCTCTGGAGAGATGCTGCTGAGGCTGTATTTTAATTGGCTTTCAGGTCCCAAGATACATCAGGCAAGAAGACCTCACTCTGGTATGCTGCACCACATCCTTGCTTCTCCAGAGAACTGTCATTTTTCAGAGCAAATGCCAATAAAAAGGGCATGATGTCAGGCATTCCATCTGCAGGATGTGCGGCGCTCCTCCTTTCCCAACCACAGACTGATGGATGCTGCTGCTCCATCACTCCCAGAAGGAGCATTACAAATCCTTTCAACACACACCCCCCCAGTTTCAGTAAAGATCCACTGACACTTGGTGGAAAAAACAACATTGTATTTGATTTACAATTAACAGGATTTACAAATAATGAAAAAGAAACAGATTAGCCATGAAATTAGGATGCCTTTGTTGATGAAAGAATAACTGGCAAAGCACCTTCCTGTAGAAGTCGTATAGCTCAGTCCTAAACAGTATAAAATAAGTTACAGCCCAGGCAGGGTCAGGAATGATTATAGACAAATGCAAGAAGTCGAGTACAAAGCAAACAAAAAAAACTGCTCACAGCCTACTGGGCAGGAAACCAGTTCTGGTGAAGCTTTTGATTTTCAGAAACTGATGGAAAGGCCCACTGACAAATACTAGGAAATTTTCAAAATGGGAGGAAAAAAAAATACCAACAGACAGTAAAAGTCAGTGTGTGACAGCCTAGCAGGCAGGCAGAGCGGGCGGCAGACACTGCATTAGCTTGCTGAGAGTCAGCAGAGTCCGGGCGCTTGGCAGGACAATGAACGAAGGCGTACAGATGGCAGCACTTCATTAAAATGCTACTTTACTGCCAAAAACTTGCAAGACAAAGAGAAGTAAAGTTCTCTGATGTGCAATACAGCGATTTAAGAAGACGTACCTAACTTTTTGATTTGTACGGCGCTTACCTATATTGTAAACACACACTTTCTGACAAGTTATTTCAATTTTCTTTGCTAGGGATTATAGTGTGTATTCAATCAAATGCAGCATTCCAAGGCTCAAAACTGAGTGGTTTTCAATAGATGGGCATATGATTTTTCCAATATCATAGTAGTATTTTACATCACAGATACAATAAAAACAAGTGATGGTATTTCTAGGACAGTTCCAAGATTCAAATAAAAAATCATTAGAACCATTCTAAAATAGGATATTATACATAATCAAATCATGTTAAACAGCACACTCTCGGCAAGCAGCTAATTACAAGCATTCTGCTGGTCATATTTTTCACACAAAAGTCATTCAATAGCACATAAATACTTATTTTTCTGATCTGCTTCTTTTTACAAAACCATTCATCAGATTCACAGAATTAGTACAAGTAAGGCACATTAGCATATATCATAAAACTCACAATAATAACAAAGAGTTTTAAAGTTTTAAGGACTGATTCCTTCCTTGCAGTGATTTCTGAACCAAACAAGACTTCATCATTAGAACTCTTTTCTACATTGACATTATTCTTATTTCTTTCACAGCCAACTGTGGTGGGTGCATCACCATTGAGATAAATAATTAAATTCAGAACCATGTGTGGTAGCAAATCCCATTTTTAAATCTTGCAGAGAAATTGGACACTTTGTTCACTATACTCATTATGAGCACAGACCAAGTTTTAGAGCTCTATGGAAGTCAATTTCCAGTTATCAAAATAAAAGGGGATATTGCATGTGTCTCTGAGTATGTTATTGTTTTCCTAGTACAAATATTGCTTAAGGTAGAAAGGATGCTATAGTATTGAATTTACTTGCATAATGAATTCTAAATGCTGATGTCTCAGATTCTAGTAAATCAAATCAACAATAGGTTTTTCTTCTTCCACCCCCCACCCTGCCCCCAACCAAAGGACTCTCTTTCCCACAGAAGATTCATTTACACACAACACAGCTTTTAATTAGAAGCATAATTTACAGTAAAAATTCTTTACATTACACCTCTGCTATCAAAAAACCATGAAATCTTTCATTTAAAGTGGTAATTATACATTAAAAAATAGAACACTATTTCCTTAACAGGAAGAATGAATTTGAACATCTTCAGATCAGATTTCTTTATTGCGGCTTTTGAGTCAAAGGTCAGTCACTTTATTCTCTAGCGCAGCTGCTATTTGCTGTAAACGGAAGGCAAGCTGCATTTTTTGTGCAGCTGGATCCTCTTCAAGTGCATTTATAATCTGGAAGATATAAACACAGAAAGTTCAGAATAATTTAGCTTAATATGTGTGACATAGTTCTGAGACCAAGTGTTTGATACCACTTTGTTGTAAAGAGTCTTTTGCATTCACCCTGTACCAAAGTCCATTTATTAGGCCCCATGTTCTATTTTTTCACAAAGACAGTAAAAATTATTGTCTCTGTTACTTTATCTAAGTCGCTGTAATGTTTCCCATTATGTTAGGATACAAGCAAATTAATAGGTAGTACTTTATCTTGTAAAATATTACATTCCAAGGTGGAGCAGGCAGGGGAAGAATTTCCTTAGAGCTATTTAAGAAACAGTGCTTTTACTTACAGTGCGCCCTACAAAGCTTAAGGGTCATTTACCATCACTAATTATATCCCATCCCCACGAGCTGTAGCTATGAGAAGCTCCTGGGTGGTCCATGCACAGGCATATGGTAGGACAACGCAAGGTCTCCTGTGTCTGTAGGCAATATGAGGAATAAAGCCAGCAGCTCCCTTTTGGCTCTCACCAAGAAGTGCCAAGACTCCGGCCCACCACAACATAGTTCAGGAAAGCAAATAGCTCCTCAGAGGAGCCCCCAGCATCCTACAGCCTCTGCTGTACAGAATATATATAAGAGGATATGACTCTTAAAACACAAGGGATTTGAAAACAAGAGCCAGTAAAGGTCAGCTGTTATGAGAAGGCTTTTCTTCAAATAGAGTTTTTTAGGGCTTCCCAGATTAAATTCAAAAGGTTTTGAAAGGTTTTCATTTCCACCATCCTTTAGGAAAACTTTCCCACCAGCTATTAGATTTCTCCATTAGAAAAATGTGTTATGTGACAAAACCATTCCTTTTCTAGAACTGGCTTTATTAATATAAGTCTGACAGTGTAATCAAGCAGAAACCTTTAGCACTGTTTAAACACTATATAAACTTGCAAGTACAAAGATGGAAAAATGGAGTTTGCCTGTCACTACCTGTGGTTCTTATTACTTCTTGAATATCACTGACAATGGAGATTAATGCAGTCAGAATCAATCTAGCCAATAATTTCACTTTGAAGGGCTGGTATAGTGTTTGCGTTTCCAACACTGTAGCAAATTTGTTTAGAAATAATTATTTTAATGAATTTGTTTTTAAAGTGTGAAAATATTTTTACAAGACAGACAATAAACACTTACTGCAGTATTTAAACTGGGCCTAATTTAATTTGATATTGTTTCCTTAATTTAGACAATTATATCTAGCTGTAACTCCTCAAATCTAGACTAAATAATTCATGATTATCTCTACTGGTGAATATATCCTTCATATAAATGTGGACAATTAGAATGTACCCACTTAGTCATTGTCAAACCCTGCAGAGATGCAGAAGGTACAGCACATGCTGGGAACCACTGTGTCAGTAATAAAGACAAGGGCAGCTGCAAAATGTTCCAATTTATGCAAATTAAAACATTTTCATGGAAAATAAATAAGCTTGATTAATTTTACTGAATGGTTCTTGACAGATTATCTCCACAATTCTGAATTAGCAGCCTTTTCATCAGATGCACCTCATTGTCACACAGTGATGTACACGGAAGGGAAGAGCTGCAGCTACGAACTGGGGTGTGCTGGCCTGCCACTGATGGAGTCCCACAGGCTGGTGACTCTGCCTGAGGTGTGGATGGATCAAGGCTTTACAGTTCATCTGTCATTCAGGGTCCCAAGTGTTTTTGTAAGAGGTCAAACTACAGACATATTTGGGAAAGTGCTGAAAGCCAGCTTAGCACTGGCAATGAGGGGTGAGGGAATGCCATGGGGCTGGCCTACATTCCTCTGGCTGCTTCTCCCACTGACCATCATTGCAAGACTTCTCAGGGTGATTTGATTTTGCATCTGTTTAAAAGCTGTGACAGGCTGGCTGCTCCTGTATAAAGCAGCTGCAGTGAAGGATGCAACTCACTGTCTTTAGTGCTAAATGTAAGTGCAAACGTGAACTGTGCTGAGGTGCAAGACTAAGTGAATAGAGCTCACATGTACTGTGCTCCTTTTTGATTCGGCATCTGTTCTTACTTGCTTTAATTCTGAGAGTTTTCTGGAGGCATTCATTTCCATGGAAACCTTTGAATAAAACTTTCCTTCTCTCTTTTTGTCTTCAGATTAAGTTTGGAGAGCTATAGCCACAGCCCAGCTACTCTGGGATATTCTTTGTCTCCCTTTCCACAGGGTGTGAAAAACCAAAGAAACTTTTTAAACTGAAGCTGTGAGCCTGCTTTTGAATCAGGCTACATTCAACAGTTACTCTACTTTGGTTTACCATAGGCAGGCACTTCACTTGGCATGGCAAAACAGGGATGGTACCATGCATGGAAGTTTAAAGAGCATTTTAACTAATAAAAAGGACATGGCTCCAATTCCTACATGCAAAATAAGTTTAAAGAACTTTTCCTAATAAAAAAGCACACTGTCTTGAAACCTGATATGACTCTAATGATGTTTTGCTTAGTGGCATTGTTATATACTTACTGGCATAGTAGAATTGAAGAGAAATGATTTTTAAATCTATTTCTCTTCCAGATCTTGTTAAACTATCCATTAAACTATCCCTACCAAAATCAGGCAGCCATAATGAAATTGTTCATTTATAAGGACATTATCTTGACCAGTGTAATTGCCAAGCAGGGTATATAACTGCAAGGTTTTTGTTCAGCATTGCTTTTACCCAGTTATTCAGTGAAATCCAGAAGTCACTCCTTCACACTAATGTTAGCCTTCATAACCTTTTACCATTGATACTAAAGCATGAAAACAAAAGCCATAACTTACCTCATCATAGTATTTGTTAGTGTACTGGTAGAGTTGGTGTAGAGCCACAAGCGTGTTTAAGGAATCAGTATGTGCCTGTTAACACAAGCAGGCAGCAAATATGTCAAAGTAGGATCACACACAGCTGAAACTTATGCACATGCACCACTGTTGGGTACAACTGACAAGCTTTCCAAATGCAAGCTCTGTGTTTAACTTTTGTTAAATGACACTTGGGGCAGAGAAAAGAAGTGAGAAAACTTTTGTTTGGTGATTTTTAGATCAAGACTTTCCCTCTGGTATTTTTCCAGGCTGCCCACAACTCCTAACATTGGAGATGGAAGATATTTTGAACTCTGAATGTTAAACCACAGGCTACAGCTCAAACATCTGTTAGCAGCATGGGTGTGAAAAGCTAAAGCATTTACTCAGTACAATTTACATATTGTTGAGATATTAAGCACTGGTTCTGACACAGTCATCAAGGGTGTTTAAAATCCTTTCTCCAGCTCTTTTTACATCCTGGAAATTATTCACAGCCCACTGCAGCAAAGGTGTAACTCATCAATATCATGAACACATGTACATTTGGAAAAAGCCGCCTGAAACATGAAGATAGAAGAGGTGGGGGGTGAGAAGAGAGAGAGAGGACTTCAAATGAAGCAGGAAATAATCCTTCAATTACCTCATCTTCCTCCTGCCCACACACATATGACTTATTTAGTGAATGTGCTCTACCTGTCTGAACAGATGTTCTTCATTCAAATGTGTAGGAATCAAGACTCTAGCTACGCCTTTAGTCTTTTAAGTTAGTTTAAAAAATGAAGAATTGCAAACTATTGCTACTGGCATAAATGATTACCCAAGGGATAAAGCAGCAGAGAAACATCCATCTTCCTTTGCTCTATAAAAGTCACTTTTAGAGCTGGTCAAAATTTGCAGTGTTCAATCACTCCTTCCATATTAATTTTTATCATAATTTATAATGAAAATAGAAAGGAAGAACAAATCCTGCTGGTGTTAAAACATTATAATGAATTTACTTTTAATCACCAAACGTTCTAATTTTATATACATCTCAATTTATGTAATAAATAAAGTGAACTGTAAAATGAAATGTCACTGCAGATGAGCTTTGTATTGAATGACTGAAAATAGAAATGCTCTCATGAGGATGTTGATCTGCAAAATGTTAGGTCCTAAGGGCACTGAAATAAACAAACTGCAAAAATTCCCCAAACATCCTCCTTACGCTAGAACTCTTCAACTAAATTAAGCAAATGAGCAAACCAGCCGGTAAATACACTGCCTTCTTGCTCAGGCTCAACAACATCTTTAGGACTGGTGAGGGACTCTCCTGGTTCTCCAAGTTAAACAGAGTGCTCCAAAGGCAAGAGTCTGCTCGAGCTGAGCTAAGCTGCAGAGCAGACCGGCTCTTTGGAGACTGAAGCAGGTTTTCTAATGACTTTGTTCCACCCATCTCCAACTGAAGTCCCAGACAACAACCATCACACTCTGCTCCTCTCCACGTGAGGTAACCCAAATAACCTACAATGTAAAATCTGCCTCTGAGCGAGCACATAATGAACTTCTCACATGTTGCATAAAGCAGAAGTATTGCCTCTGTATAGACAGTTCTCAAATACGCTATACTTAATGTTCATGCCTCTTCTTTAATTTCTGGAATCTAATTTTTGCTGTGGTAGCACTGTGAATTCAGTCACTACTTGTTATCAGTATGATCAATGCTAAAAATTCTCTATACGCTGTGGAGAGAAAGCACAGTTCAAGAGTGCTATAATTTTTCTACAATAGATGTGAAAAATTCAAACACTGTGGTCTATTCCCTGCATGACTCAGATAGATTAGTGACAATTAGGATTCTTGATTCCATTCAATAACCAACATTTCAAAGGTCTAACAGGCATGACTACAATGAACAGGAGTATTTCAGAGATTTATGATATAACTCATCTGATATTTGCACATACAAAAAACCCCATTTGTTGAGATAGAAAGAGAAGACAACAAAAACCAGTGCTACACTTGGCTCCAGTTTCACTACAAGAAAATGGATTATATTCTTACCCTAGAAATCTCTGCTAAATGGGTATTCATGTCTTGGTCACTCACTGGCACCATCTGACGAATACCTTTGTAGTAACTGCAAGAGATTAAAAAAGATTTTTGGTTAGTAAAATAAACTGTCTTTCTGATAATTCTGCCATTATTTCAAACATGCTTCCTTACTAACACAGGAGATACTCTACCACAACAGACCAATGATTCCTTCAGTAATCCTGCTGTCCAACATTGGTACTTTTGCAGTAGAGGTAAAGCTTACCTGACTGTACAGGAACGTACCACAGGAAAAAAAGTCTATAATTGCAGATAATGATTATTTTAGATCTTAAAACTAGCAAGAGTTTTGTTCTGCGGCACATCTTCCATGATGTTAACGAATTTCCAATTAGTAAATGAATAAAGTCAGAGACAGCATAGAAAAAAAAACATTCTGAAAATGTTTTCCGGATTTGGTCTCTACTGAGTTATGGAAGTGCAGGATTTGTTAGATTGTGTGGGTAGCAACTATGACTGCAGAAAACAACATCATATTTATTCTGAATAAATCTAATAATCTATCTGTACAGACAAGGGTATGCACTGGGTCATAACGGAGCTCCATTTCAACTCTGCCAATGCCACCACCAAGGGGATCTTTAAACATTTGGGTATAAAACTTTTAATATTTGAGAGCTGACTTTGACTGTATCAGCATGCCCTTTTCCTCTTACACAGGCTTAAAATCCTATCAACCGAATAACCATGAAAAGAGTTGATACTTACTCTTCCACCATCTTCTTATAGTTAGAGATTTCTTTTGCATAAAGTAATTTATTACTTGGAGAATCCTGAAAAATTTAGAATACAGAAAAACGTAGTTATTTATAAACATTTCTAGGGAGCAACAGAAAAGAAAGTCAAGAATGTAAGATCAAGCCTTTATATTCACATACACTTGAGCTTTACAGATATTAACATTTGGATACTTATTAACATTGGTGGGTTATTTAATAAAAAGATGTTTACACATAGCATTACTGCTGAGTTTTACAAATGTATCAATGCAAGGTAATAATAAATTATTGATGGACCTGAAATAATCAGTTCTTAACATGCTTTTTATAAAAGCAGCTGCTATTTTCTCCTTTTTCAATGGTATCGATTGGCAGACTACACAGAAATACTGACAGTTCACCAACCTGTTAAGTGGTGAAATGTTAACTTCATTATAAGACTAAAAAGAAACAACCAAGGCTGTGTCTCCTCAGAGAATGGGTATTGTCTGTGAGGATGCCCTTTGTCTCATCAGGCATGAGCATAGTCAGGATGTAAAATGCAAATCACTTACTCTGCTTAATTTGTGCTCTGTTCTTGTGCAAGCATCCATGAAAGTCTGTGCAATGACTGACAAGGAAGCATCCACTACTTCATGAACATGAACATCAAAGATGAAGTGGGGATTTTTCAGTATGTTTACCCAGAATCTAAGAGGCAGGCTGCAAAGCAAGGAAAAAGATAAATAATCCTTTTTACACAATAAATATTCTACAAGAAAATAATGTGAAATTAAGTATGGGCTTTGCATTTTCATCTCCTCATAACAGTGATGTTTAATTTTATATTTCAATGTTTATACAAGCTTGTCTGGGTTCCATGCCTGAAAACCAACTCTTTACATGTCTCAGAAAAACTCATATGAGAAGGATCTTCTGTGCCCCAAAAGAGCACGGAAGGATGTACGCATGGTCAGAGACACTATCAAGTACTATGCATTAGATTCTGTGATTTGACAGGTAACTCTAGTCCCATTTGCCTCTTGCTTTTATCTTTGCTGAGAAAAGACAAAAAGTAACACATGGCAAATCTGCCAGTGACAATCCTATAGGCAAACTGGTTTCATTTTTTGCCACTTCTAGGCTTACAGGGAATCTTTTTTGTCACACAAACATACTATCTCAATTAAAATTCTGAGGATTATAAATGAAATTTACTTTGATTTGTGGTAAGAGTGTTGGTATATACCTGGGAATTATACTCTTGTTTCTCTGCAATACATGACTCTGTTCATACTGTACCTGTTTGTTTTCCAGATGTGAATGGTATCTTCATCCTTGATGTCATGTTTTTCTGCTTGCTCATCAAGAAAGTCAAAGAAGTACTTCACAGCTGGTGGCACCACATGGTTCGAGTTGAGCACACTATGAAAGAAGTCATCTACAAACTGCTGAAGTGTCCCCTAAAATCAAATTTTAAAAAATCAGTTACATTGGTGTTACAAGCTGAACTCAGCATCTTTCATTCCTATGGACATAATCCAGTTGCCGTCACTGATGTCCTTTATCCTGAGTGCTCAGAGTGACAAAAAGCAAACAGTTTCTTAGAGCAGTGACTTTGTGAACTGCCAACACAGTAAAGACCTTCTAGAGCACGATTTTATGTTCTAGACTCAAAGGTTGTGACTTCACCAGAGATCTTATGGTTTGCACAGAAAGGTGTGACTTCTGCTTGGCAGAAGAAGCAGAAATTGGTTGCTACATTTATCCTTCAGGGTCATTGTGAACATAAAATAATTTTTAGCCACTTTTTAATGGTTTTGCAGCTTCCCACATCCAGGTTCTCTGACACCAGAGCACGGCACTTTTTCAAAAGAGACTGAGGGGAAGAAATACCATGAGCATTTGCCCTTTTTGTTTAAGGGCAAGCACATGGGCCTTATTGGACATCCAGTCTGACTCAGCTTCATGAGATCCATGGAGACCAAGGAGTGAAGTGTCCAGAAGGGCTGTGTTCTTGGATTCCAGTGTCTGCCTGGATCTTAGTAATGGCAACCACAGAGACTGTCCCCTTGTTTTAGAGAGGACCCTGTTGAGGCCACATAGAGCTCATCCCCAGTCAACTGATTGGCCCTACAGACACCTTTGAAGGGCTGCATCCTCTTTCCAGCCATGGCTCCAGCTGACAGCCTCCAAACAGGGAAGGGACCCGGATGGCAAGGAGCTCTAAGAGGTTTTACTGTCAGCCAGAACACACAAGTCCCAGGGTTGAAGGGCTAGCTGTGATCTAAGCTGTAACACCTCACCAACATTCTAAGAGTCAATAAAGCTCTAGACTTAGTAATATTCTATAAAATGGCTATTGGGAATACAAAGCAGTGGCTTTATTAACAGAAAAAAAGGGATGCAAGCATCTTTTTGGATCTTCATCCTGAGTTTATGTCATCTATCTGAAGACTTTCCTTCAGATCCACTTCCACGCTTGGACAAGTGGCCTTAGCTGGAGCCAGACTGACTTCATTTTCACAAAAGGAGCCTGGCTTTGTGGTCATTAAAGACATTATTCTAAAGTCTTTCTCCAAGGAGAAATGTTTCAAAAAATTATTTTGCTCATTATCAATTCTGCAATGTAGGCACTAAAAATACTCTAAAAGGACTATTATTATTTGGAAACTTTTTTAATGTTTGGTTTGACTGGAATATTGATCACATACAAGAACAGGGAAATATAAGGCTCTGTAGGAGTTTATAAAGCATTCAGTTCAAAAGAAAACCCAGCAAAGTATTATCTAAACAGGTGGCACAGAGCAGAATATCCATCTTTGTCTTGCAAGGAAAATCCTTATTTAATGATCATGTAATCATGGTTCTCAGCTTTGATTGGAGTTGTATGTTATCTCTTTTCCAGCAATGTTCCTCAGGGCATATTAATCACTTGAAGCCTTGAACACCAGCTTGTACGTACATGACACATATTCCAAATTGCAGACGAACGCATGACTAATATTTGCATCTATATCCTCAGTTGTATCTCAAAATCTGTAGAAGTAAAGTGTAACTACAGCACATCTGAGCCCTACCTTCACAGAAAGAAGTCTGGTCAGGTAGATTTCTGTGATAGCTTTGGTCCTCTCTTTTTCTTTCACACTGCCCCGCTTTGATTTACCTTCATCCATTTCATCCACTGGCCGGACTAGATGCCAGACCTTATTTTCATCTTCCAGGAGTGCATGCCCTAGAAACAGTAATTGCAATAATTATTAAAAACACCCAACCCCAAAATGGCAACACAAAAGTAATCATATACATATATACATGTTCCCTATCATTAACATATCTGTTTTCTTGCCAAGGGGATCTAGATTACTTTGCTCCTGTCCAACATATTCAACTCAACTACTAAATGTTCAGTGGCACAGAGATGAAAAAAACTTGCTTTTGTCAAGGTCAAAGGGAGAGGAAAGAATCACACAACAGGAAACTCTATTTGGTCATTGTCCTTGTTCAAGCCAGGACAGGGATAATTTTTGCAGCAGCCAGGAGGGGCCATGGCTGGGACACGGAGGCTGTTCTAGATCACCTCGTGTCATTGTCACAGGTCCTCTCCAAACAGTTTGCTCTGAGGAGAAGGGGTTCCTTCCAGTGGAGTAAGTGTGGAGGGAGCAGTGGAGTAATGCCAGTTTCAAGCTGGAGGGAGCAGTGGGGTAGCACAACTGAGGGAGCAGTCAGGTACTGTCAGTTGTTGGAGGTTTCCATGGTAAGCATAACGTTTCTTTTCTTATATCCACTGTCATTAGTTTTCTTTTCTCATGTCTTTGCTGTTTCCAGTAAATTGTTGTTATCTCAACCCATGATTTTTACCTTTTGTGTCTCCCATTGTCCTCTCGATCCCACTGCAGGGGAGGGGGAGGTGGAGGGGGAAGTGAGCAAGCAGTGCATGGCTTGGAGTGGTAGAAGACTAAATTGGATAATACCATTCCAAATCATGACAGTCATGTAAACACAGTATGTATATGTTTTGAGGTTCACACAATCAAGTTCTTTACTTTGTGAATTCTCAAAGACACGATCCAGTTATAGATCATGTCTATAGTTATGTATGACCCCATAGCCACCACAGAAATACAAATTGCAGCCTACTCCTAGTACAACTTTTTTCTAGGTAACACCATTACAATTCATATCTTTACCCCAGTTGCTGAGGTCAAAGTACGGTACCTCAGTTCAAACCTTCCTTTTTGATAAGCACCACTTGACTTTGTAGCTGAGTGGAGGAAAAATACATCCCTTCACTCAGATGACATGAACTCCAGCAGCCAGAGATAATGACTGAAGCAAATTCATATCCACTGCAATAAGATTTTTAAAAAATTTGTTTGTCGGTATTCATAGTTTAAACCAGAGACTCACATCAAGTCTGTTACAATAAAGCAGAAACAAGAGTAAGCACTCGATGACAATGACAGCTCCTCTGGTTACAGAGCCTCAGTGTGCTACCTGGGCCTGGCCATGCACCCACTCCTGGGGCATGGACCAACAATCACACAGTGGGTAAAAGCAGTTTTGCATTTCAGCATCACATTATTGCTCAGACAAACCCCATGCCTAAGGATCTTCTGTTACAGACAGTTCTAAAAGAGATGATACAATTGTTTTAACTTGCCATTAATATTCCTTGGAAAGGGTTTCTGTGTCACTTTCAAATCTCCTGGTTTTGTTTGTTCTTCCTTTAATTCCTGAACTTTTGCATCTGCTTGGCATAGTCCCTAAAATCAATGGTGCTTTTCCAGTGGAAGTTATTGAATCAGTACATTTAAAATCATTGACATCTTAAAAATATGGAAGTTATTTTTCCCATAAAAATTGTGATTCAGCCCCACTGTACAAATTATTTTGCATTCTGCTAAGTTTTATGCCATTAATATACAACTCTAACATCACTGAATCCCAGTTACAGCACAAAATATCAGTTTTTAATTGCATTAACTTTGACCATAATAGTTAATTAACTAAGTTCCTCAACAATTAGTTCAAGTTCCTACACTGATTTTGCCAGTTTGCATGTACATTCAATATTTTACATCACAGGGGAAAATAACATTTAAGGGTAATCTGGCTAAGCCAACAGTTTTGCTTGACTCTACTTTATATACTCTCATGAAAAGCATTAGTTATGCAGTCTTCTGGGACATTTACTTCTTTTTAACAAGGTAGGGAAGAAATATAAATCCCATATTAAATCACGTTGTCCTTTGAGAGTCCTTAATTCAACTTGGAAGTTCATGTGAATGAAGCCAGAAAAAATAAAAGCCATCACTTTATTTTGAAGCAGTTGTGATTTCAAAGTCGATGCCTTTCATGGCAATCATCTGCCAGTACAGTAAGAACCACTGCTGGGCATGAAGTATGGAATTTCTTTTGCAATCCCTCTTATTTACTTCTGGAAATTAACAGATCAAATCATGCAGTTAGACCAGAAAATGCATTCCAGCCTTATGTCAGTTCTTTGGTACACTCCTGCTTCCTCCTTTGAATCAAAGAGATTTATTCTCTCTTTGCCCTCCTGATGGTATATGGCCCAGTTTAACTTTGGACAGAAGAGGAAGCAGCTAAAGGAGTTTCCACTGAGATCACTGGCTCTTACATGCAGCTGAGTCTGTTCCGTGTTTGTTTAGCAGCAGCAGAATTGGCTACTAGTGGAACAGTAGTTATTTCATAGGAAAGTAAGGATTAAAAGACTACAGCTCAACCAGATGAACTTCTGCAACTCAAAGATCTCACTTCATTGCTATAAATAGCAGGAAGAAAGAGGAAGAGAAATTCAGAACATGGACCAACAAAACATGTTAGCAATATGGTTGCTAAGAGAAAATAACAGTTCTATGAGATAGTATTTTCCTCAATGGGAAAATACCTCTTTTTTATCTCCTTAGTCACACAAAGCATAAAGCTGTAAGCAGGAAGAAGATGTGTCCAGGGGGTCAAGTGCTTCTCCCTGAGCTCTTTGTCTTGGCCCTTTGGCATTCTTTGGCCAATATAAAGTAATTATTGGGGCATTGGGGGGAGTGTTAATGGCAAAAATAGACTGTGATGACTAATTGTAATGGTAGGAACCATGATGTAAACATCAGGCAATGCAGCCCGTTTCCCCATGTGCAACCTGCAGCAAATTATCTTCCTTCCAGTCTCCCCTACACCATGAATACTGCTCCATGGAGATGAAGGAAGGGCTGCCCTAACAGATCTGCTAATTAGTATTTCTGATCTGCAACCCTGTGTCTATTTTTATTCAAAATTAAAAAAGGAAAAAAACCCAACAAAACAAAAACCTCAAAACCAAATATCATGAAAAACCACCCAAAATAACAGAATGTGTTGTCTTGGTTTATAGTTCAGTACGGAAATACTAGTATGAAATCACTGGAACCATTCTCCTTCTTGATACAAATTAGTAACTGCATTAATTGTCTCCAGAAGCAAAAGATGCTGCATTTAATTTGTCACAATCTCCAGCTTCCAGTGTCTTCCTGTTAAAAGCTCTGAATGAAAGCAGCACAGAAGCAATGCCAGGATTTAGAGCAACATCTCTGAACATGGTTTTACATTTTTGGTCGGTGCAAAGCCTCCTACTTTGGCTGACAGTCAATGGCTTCAGCTGACACTCCTCAATGTGAAAGGTGCAAGTTAATGAGACTAAATAAAAGGAAATCCACTTCGTCACAAGCCTCATTCATAGTCAGGATAGGATTTCTGTTTATTCAAACCCTGCAAATCCCTGTGCCATATATGTGTGGGAGGGGAAGCCTCTGATCCTCTCCTTCCCTTTTATACACAGTGTCTCACAAATCATGGTCACAGCAGGCTCTCACTTTGTACCAGCTTTGTAACATTTTATAGCTTTCCAACAGAACAAGTTGGCACCAGATAGCTCTGAGGACCTTACAGTGCTAAAGAAAGCAGGGTAGCTTGCCATGAAACACCATCATCTGAAATTTATACACTACCATGGTGCAAGACAGGTGTAGAGAAGAAACACGGTGGAAGCTGGTTGCACTTGATACTTTGAGATCTGAATTCTCTGCAAACTTTTCTCTCACATACAAGAGTCCTTCTGTGACAGCACCATCCCCAGAAGTCTGCTTTTCCTTTACAATTTAGTATGCCACACAGGTAACTAAGGAATTTACCTTGGAGTACAGATTATGCTTGCTCAAAGAGCTTCATTATACTGAATCATATTGAATCATATAATTGCAGAGAAGGAGGAAAGGAAAAAACCTAGCCCAAGGAAAAAAGAAAAACACTTGATCTGACCCTCTACTGCTTGCCACAAGGGTAGAGAGGTGAGGATGATGAAGTTTGGCAATCCAGAACAGAAGGCTGACCACTATTCTGTATTAAGAAAGCCAGGCAAGTTAAGGGCACCACCAGGCTCCATTCACAGTCCACTCCACTTATTTAGAGGTGAGGTGACTATAGCCCCAGCTACCAGTGCAACCAAACTGAACAGGGACTAGGAATCAACACCTTGCCTGGCTGCACTCCACTGCCTTCTAGATGAAACTGGATGGCTTTTTAAGTTAACATGCTGGGTTGGCACCTGCTGTGACAGAACAGTTACTGCTTGGCCAGCTATGCCAGGCACTTGGGAGTAAAAGGGTGAGGATAGCAGCAGCAGAGTAGACATGACCGTTAGAAGACTCTTCTTTCTGGTAGAAAATGTCTCAAAAGAAAGGATCCAGAAGGATAGAGTAAAAAATAAACAGTAAGTAATTCGGCCTGTCTTAATTTCCTGTTCAACACTCAAAACAAATGAAAGTCTGAACCTTTCTGCTAAATAGCCATATATGTCAGAGCTATCAGCCGAGACCTATCTTTTTGAAAAATGTACATTTCTGGCATATTATTTTCAACCTGTTTAACTACCCAGCCCTTGAAACGTATTAAATCTAAGCTCAGTAAATCTGTTTAAAGGAATGAAACTATTAGGTGAAGTAATGGCCTTTGCAATCAGTGCTAGACAGAAAAGCATATCAAATGAGTTCATGAGAGGAAGAATGATCTCAACAATTACTGTTCCATAAATCTAACTTCTACCTCAGTAAAATAACTGAATATGAGGGTAAAAAAACCCAGAGAAACTGAACATCTGAAGTTGGTAAAAGAAATACATGTGACAAAGAACATATTTTCACAAGTAAATATTGCCATAAAAATCTAAGTGAATTCAAGGCTGTAATGGATATTGTGTCTCAAGATATTTTGAAATACAGAAAATTGGTCTAGACAGAACACTAACACATAAAAGTAAAAGCTTTTAAGATGGGTTGCAAGCTAACGGGTTGTCTTCTGTGTTGTGAAGTCCAGTGCACTTCAGCAGACAGCAATACAAGAATTATGCAACAGGTGCATTAGTGATGTGAAAGAGAAGAAACATTACAAGGAAATTCCTGACACTCACTTACAGAGGATTGAAAACCTCAAAAAGAGCAAAGGAATTGTGAGAAACGGTACATCTACTAAAGAGAAAAAATGCATGGAACGATCAAAGTCAGCTAAAGAGCCCTGGGAAAAAAACAAGTTAGCATAGCTGGTGAAATATCACTCAAAAGGAAGGGAGACACAAAATCTGAAGGTATAGCAGTGAGTTTGCAAGGCAACACAGTTGTAAGAAATGCTACAAAAATTACATCAGATTCATTATGTCACAGAAAGGAGAGTTAGTCTCCAATGTGGTTCATCTAGAATGCTGCAATTAATACCCAGTCTAATAGGAAGTGAAAGAAATTTGAAGAGGAATGTGGGTAAAGGCTGAAGAAAGGAAAAAAAGAGATAAAGCTCTACAAAGATGAAATGTACAGTTTGACTACAGATGTAGTGTGATTGAAAAATAAAATATGGAAGGAAATGTTTAATAAAAGTGCTTTCTATTAAGCAGGGGTACGGACTCAGAGCAATTATGGTTAAAGTCCTAGAGTTAAGAGTTTTATAATGAGGGCAAAGAAAACCATTGCAAATGTACAGTGGGTAACACACAACAAATAAGCCCTATCTAGTCTGTTGGGGAATATCCAGCTCCATGGAAGTGCTTGATAAACAAAAGCAAAACAGCAGCATCACCCTGTGGGTTTTGACTTCTAGTCATCTTGAGAGGTAGGGAAGCCACAAGACACTTACTTTCCCCTGGGACATCTTGCTGATTATCCTCTGGCTGCTGGGAATCTCCCATTTTTGATAAGATGAGTGTGGCACCATCTCGGACCTTTGAAAATAGAAACACAGAGATATTCTTCAAAAGAACCACGTGCTATTGAACCTCTTTCTTAAACCATAAACTGAGGTTTCTGTGATTGGTTGCAGAGAATCTATGACAAATGCTAACCTTCCTAGGCTTCTTGGGCAACTGGCTCTGCAATTCAGAACAGATTCCCTCCCACTCTCTAAGAGATCCTATCAATACCTCCTCTGAGAGTACTAAATTATTTGGAGCATCTTCGAGGCTCCTCAAAATAGTGTGGGTGCCCTTTGGACAAAAATGGGGTTTATCATGAAGAATCAGACCTGTCTGTTTTCTTAGGGAAAACTAACCTACTTTTCTCTTTCCCAATCAGGATTAACTGTTGTTAGAAAGCAATAAAGAGCATAAAAACGAAAGATAAGTGTGTGGTAGAGTGCACAGTATGAAACCTAAAACAGTACAATGTCAACATCTGTTCTCCTGATTGGGCTTTTGAACAAACCAGACCAACTCAAAATCTATTTAGCAGCACAGCAAGGACAAAGACAATTCTCAGGGGTAGGAAGTGGTGGAGAAAAGAAAAGATTAACATGAGACCCAGCAAAAAGTTGAATGTTCAAAATGGAATTTAGATTTGGATACTTCATTGTTGAGGAAACCAAGGTACTGGCATTTAGGTTTTGTTTTTTATATAAAATGCTTAGGCAGAATGTCTAGACCCAGCCTTTCAGAGTCCAAACCTCTTACTGACTAGACTCAGATCTGTGTTTTTCTTTTGATTCTTTATCATAGAATCATAGAATGGTTTGGGTTGGAAGGGCTCTTCAAGCTTTCCAACTCCCCTGCCATGGGCAGGGACACCTTCCACTAGACCAGGTTTCTCAGAGCCCCTTCTAGTCTGGCCTTGAGCACTGCCAGGGATGGGGCATCCACAACTTCTCTGGGCAACCTGTATGTACCACTGAAATTTCTCTATAAACAAATAAAGATTTTACTTATTACAAGAAAACAGGTAACAGGTGTGAGCAACATTTTTGAAACACCTTACATTGTAATGCATTAGTGTGTTGATACGTTTCCATCTGCCATCTCTTTGGGATGTTAAATCCAAGTCTGAGAGGATCTGTGCAGTAGAGCCTGGACGCCATTCTAAGAGGTAATTAAAGTGAGACAAACCAGTTTTTAACCATGTGCAAAAATAACTACTCCAAGAAAGTTTTACAGACCTACTGACACATTGTGGAACATCAAAAGAAGTAATGTAGCACATGCCCCAATGTGTGGTTTTTATTGCTTAATCGTTTGGTCTTCATTACAGAAGTTTGCATGAACTATTCCTAACCATGCATATGACTTCTGATTATCTTCCATAAAAACTTAAATTCCTTCTCATAGAATTCAATAAATATATATAGTAAGATCTGCTATCGGTCCAAAACAGAGTAGGATTTCATGGAATAGAAAAGACATTTTTAGGGGATCTACTAGGATTTTCTGAAGTACAAGAATTCCATCTTCTACTTTCAGATTAATGCAGTAATGAAAATACTGAGAAAAATATTAATCGGATCTTTAATTCTGAGTTTATTAGGCCTTTTAAGGAACACCATTTCCTTTTTTTTTGTCAAGAAGAGAACAGCTATTTTGAAAGCCTTCAAGGAGGATGATTTTCAGAGATTAAGTGGTACATCATCTCCTAAAAGTGCAGTTCCTGTAAGTTATAATTCTTTTGAATAACCATCATTAAGGCAACTAAAAATCAGTACCAGTTTCTGAAATGGCATCATTACTTCTCCATCAGTTAATTATCCATGCTGTCATTATCACATTAATTAGTACCTGAGATACTGACTCTGTCAGACATGAATTCATTTGTGCCAATAGTCATTAACAGGCTTTGGCAATGCTGATGACAGTATACCAAAACTTTAAGAATCAAAAAAACCTAACTCATAAGAAAACATTAATTTTTAAGGCATATTCAGATTGCTGCAAAATGCTGTATTTTTGCATTCAGCTGAGCACGAATTCAGCTTCTTAAAGAAAAACAATACGAACAACAAACCAAACCATAACCAAGCAATAAAATCCTGTTATAGACATTTTTTCAGAAAATACAAAGTCACACAACAGATCTCACCTGTTTAATATAGTATCACAAGTAAGTACATACCAAGAACTACACTGTCAGCTTTTGGCCACTGAGAACATGGCAGATTTCGATAGACTTGGTCTATTATCTTTTCCTTTACTTGTGATATAGTATCACAGTTCAGTACTTTCACAGGTATGGAATCGTTTCCTCCGTCTCGCACAAATACATTAACTGTCTGTGAAGAAAAAAAATGTACAGGGTTATTAAGGCAAATCAGTGCTGAATGACCTCTGACTGTGTTTTTCTGGGTGATTTAAATGCAAACAGTATCTGAAATTCACCATGCAATGATTATTGCACTGCAACATATATTTGCAATGGGAGTATGGATTACTTGAGAGATCATTTGAAAGATCTTTTGCTGTTATGCAGCCAACCAGCTATCATAAATTCCAGTTAATTTCTCCCACTATGACAAGACAGAAAAGATACAGAATAGATTTAGTCATGTCTAATATGCTAATATTATTAAGTCTTGGGAGTTTATTAAAGAGAAACACACAAGAACAAAGCAGTTGGACCACTGACTCATTATATGCTTCACATTTAACCTGATAATCCTAAACATAAAAAGGTCAAGTATTGCAGTGCCCAAATTTTATGAGTTCTCTATAATAATTTGAACTGTACTTTGCTGAACTCTTAGAATATTATGTGCTTTTCCTCCCTTTGTGCTTTCTTCATGGCTGTGGTTTTAAAGATGGGCAGGCTACTTCTGTACATATGGTAATTTAACATGGCTCAACTGATGAGCAGTGAATAGTTCAGCTCTCCAAAATTTACCTCCTGTTACCAGCTGTTCATTAAACACACACATACACATACACTTATGTATGTACATATGAAAGTAATTTCTATCATCTTATGTGTTTGAAAACCTCATTTACTGCCTACTGTTGTCCTAGTAACTCTAATAGCTCCAGGGAATACACCTAAGTAGCTTGTGCTAGTTCTAGCATTTTAAATTTTACTGTTTTCTGATAGTATTGACATGGTTTTCTTAATGTTAAATAGAATTTCTTGAAAGCCTGTAATTTGCTAAATCCTGAGTGATTTTTTTGAAAGTAGCTTTGCTATGTCAGTTTCAATATAGACAAAAGCAAATAAGGAAACCATGGCTAGAACACCTCCTCAGAAGGGAAAAAAAATCAAAAAACCCAAATAGATACTATGAAAAGCCTCTTTCTTTCACTAGCTGAATCAGTGTTACAGCTCAGAGCCCTTGTGGATCCTTTTCCAGTCAGGTAACTTAGGAGGCACACGTGAAGCACTGCAGCTCTCAGATACATATGGTCCTGCCAGCCATAATGCCTGAATTTATCACATCAGCCCTCAGAAGCAAACTTGCATCACTGGTATTTTGAAAAAGTGAAGAAAAGCTATGCCATACGGCAGTCAAATTAAACATGATTGCACTGTCCCTTGACAGAATGTTCAAACTAATCATGAGATTTCACCTTCCTTTTCCTATTAGCTTTATGGTAATTAGACATGATTTTGCTGCCGGTTCAGTATGCAGCATGTCAGTGTAACCAGTGATGCAAAACAGATTCATCTTTTAAATAAGAACAATTAGAAAGCAGACAACTGCTCTAAGCTGTACTTACCCACCCTGTCTCACTTTCAGGTAGAAGTGAAGGAATTAACTCATGCTTTAACCTACATTGGTGCACAAATGCTCCCTAACTGTTCAGAGTTACCACGACATCATCATCATGCCAAAGATCCCAAAACCTAATGGCAACAGTACCCCCTCCATAATCTTTAATCATACACATACACATATACATACATCTCATCAACTGCCACGCATGCACATACATAAAATATTGTATGGGAAATCTGTAAGTCTGGACCAAATACTGCTACTCTACAATGTTATAATGTTTAATATCTAGCTAATATGCATGTTGTGCCCACATCTGATTGCATTCATGAATTTTCTGCCTTCACACTGAGTCATATAGCTTAATAGCAGGCTCTTTTTTTTGTGAAAAGAAACAGACCAAATAAAGAATTACATGATGTACCGTGCAAATAAATTTTGTTTTCCATACACAACAGAAATGATATCCAGCATTGCCAATCAGTGTGTTTTCTGTGGGTGGCACTTTTAAAGACGGTAACTCAACTAATCCCCAAATATCAGCTGAACTTAAAATTTTTTCTTGCCCAACGCATTCTTCCTTCAGGTACTCTAGGTCACAGTCTGGTGACTCCATGAGTGCAAGTCCTACAGTACACTTCTCCCATCAGCCCTCCCATCAGCATCCTTTCAGAATACATAAAATGGTGATTTTTTTCCCCCCAACACAGGACTTAATAAAGCTTTTTATTAAATTTCTTTTCCACGCATATATGTAACTGCATCTTTCTCAGTTGAAGACAACTACAAATGACTCCTAAAATGTCAATAAAAAAGAAATTAGAAGGGAAAAGAAATAATGAATTGGTCTCTGAAGGACAGTCTGTGCATCTTTGATGTTCACTACATGGTACCCTGAAGAAAACCAGCAAGACTGTCAGAAAGAGTAAAACTAGATTTTACACTCCCTGAAGAGCTAAAGAGTGGGCTGCTTGAGTTTTTCCAAAAGGACAGTGAAATCTGTGTTCTGGAGTGTGTTTGAAAAGTGGTGGAAATTTCTGACAGTGAACAGAATTAAGCTAAAGTAGAATTCATAATAGAAAACAACAGGACCATGGCACTGGTGATCAGATACAGGGGGAGGTAGAGTTCAGAGGGGGAGTTCCCTTGCCAGGAACATCCATTTCTTCTTACTTGAAGCAACTAACACAGGTCTCTAGAACTGGCCGTAGAGGCACTGTAGGGAATTATTTCCCTGAGAGGAAATAAACAACTTTCAGTGCCACTTGGGCTGCCTATGTTCAAGAGATCTTGACTCACACAGAAAAAAATGTAGAAAGAGGTTCATAAAGTGTTCTGGAGATTGTGGAGCCATCTCACAGGACTGCAGAGGAGCACAATCTGGTATACATAAATGATAAATGATCATAATAAAATGATCTCTAAAATGATGTTCAATATGCTGCTTAGCAGCAATCACAAGGGAGAAAACCCGAAGTTCAGGCATAATGGCAGTGCAAGAATTCTGCAAAAATCAATTACCAATTAATTTAGATGGGGAAAAGGGAGGAGCCAAACATCCTGGCCATTTTTCAGACCAACCGAAAATTATGAAACGGATTTATTGAAATGGATTCTGCACTGGCAGGATTTGAATTTTACTTTAGAAAGTAAATAATTTATAATTTATAATTCTGTTTTCCTTCTTGGAGACTTGTTTTGGTCAAACTAGTTTTGACAATCCTGCCCATGACCAGAATTTCTATGCAGTTCACAGTACTCTAGAAAACTGTGTACCGACATAACATTATAGGAATTAATTGTAAAATAAAAAATGATTTTATAATCTATTAATCATGCTTTGCTTACCAACTGTGTGTACTCCACATCATCTCCCAGTAAGCCTGTGTCATTCAGTGTATACTTTGCTTTCTTCAGTACGGCATCCACTGGGCCTTTTTCTACCTGGTGTTTGATAGCCTTGAACAATTTATAAAGAGGCTCGCCGGCATTGTCCTTTTAAAGGAAAGGAAATGAAATAAAGCAAAATCAAAAGACATACTCAGTGCAGCTTTTTAAAGTATTACTGATTAAAAAAAAACCCACAGGCAACAGACTTCAAGTCTTACCTTGAGGTACTGATATAAACAAATAGACATCCAGTTAGACAACATTCTCTCAACAACCGTTTCAGATCTGAAAAAAAACAAACCCAACCCTGAATATAGTAAGGGCACTTAATGACAAGGTTTCAAAAAAAAACCCCACTGCTTACTTGAAATATAATATTTCTACATGCGTAACTGCATTCAGTCTCCTAATGCAATGATTTCCCTATAGAGTCTTGAAAGCATATACTTGCTTTAGGATAAGTGCTTTGTATTGCTCATCATTCCTGAGTAGGTGCCTTCATCTCGCTGCTGAGAAGTGCACATCCTTTATTCAAAATCTTGAATTGGGTCTATGCTGTGAGAGCTAAAAAATTAACCCAGCTGCACAGTTACTGGGAAACAACCTACAGATTACAAAAAACAGCAACACGGACAGAGCAAGATCTATTGAAATGTATTGGGAATAACAGCTGGGTTAAAACACTAGAGCAAGCCCTCACTGAATGCACAATGCAGCTGATTATGTGTGCTCATTATGGAGGTGATGTGTGGTATAAATGCGAGATCATTTGGAGTAAAGTTAGATTAAAAAGTAAATTAAACGTTTGGTGTAGTATTTCAAAGTAAGGTGGGTGTTTCTACACTGCAGTATTTGAATAAGCAGTCCTGTCCAGCATCCTGCAGGTACCTTCCACAACTGATCCTGGTGGGCTTGTCCTGCTAATATGCTTGGACCAAGCTATTTCTGATTTTACATATAGCCAGCATTTCACCAGTCACGCCACAAAAGAAACATTTACAGAAAGCCAGAGACATACAGAAAATATGACAATCATTCAAACCTTCTTAGCATCAGCTTTGGGTTTTTGGCCACAACATACTGCTCCATCAGTTCTAAGAACAGTGTCCTCATGATGTCAGTGTAATATTCTAGTTTTCCATGTAAAGCAACAGTCAGTAAAGATGCAAAATACACTTTAGCTCGAGCAGAGAACTCCCTTTGGTTTTCCAGCGTGTGAATAAACTGAAAAAGAAAACAAATGTAGAATGAAGTCAGATGACAGGTTTCTGAAGAACCTCAACACCTGTCTGCACTAAGAAGACAAGCAATATTATTTTAATGTTAAATCTCCTAAGCGCTGAATCAAAAAGTTTTCACAAGTTTGAAAGAACTTCCTGTAAGAAAATGTTGCCTAAATTTTGGTTTTAGATATACACTGTACTGGACTGACCTAGGGAATGCTTATATACTTAATTAAAACCTTATCTAAAAAGGATGTTTTAATTAAATGTAAAATAGTGTTCTGTGGCAATTTTAAAAGAAAAAATCAACTCCCCTCTCCCCCAAATTCCCAGTTCTTTCACATCAAATTACAAAGACACTAATGTAAGTACACCTGTAAATGTGCTCTCATCTGCCATAAACTCTAATTCTACCATTAACTCGCTCAGCACTGGATTCTCATTAAAAAAAAAAAAAAAAGAGAAAAAGCTAGAAGCCTAAATCTATATTTAGGTGTCTGACAATGAGCTTCAGTTTTTGAGAGTGAGCAATTATAAGTCTCTTCAGAGCAGCTGTGAGCACTCATCAGTCTTGATGAATAGGCCACTTGAGGAGCCTCTACCTTCACTGGGGCAGAGATTCTGGTAGATGGCTGTCCACAGGTGACTCCCGTGAGGAGCCAGGACAGAATCAGCACACTCTGATCACATTTCTTAAAAGGCTAAACCAAACTTGTAACACCAGTTTTTATGCTGGATTGGGAAATATCAGCTTTTTACAGCCACTACAATGTTGACTAACTCTGTATTACATGATCTGGCACAGAAATATGAAATCCAACAGGAAACTCTGGCTGTGATGCCACAGATCTGCAGTGGTTACCGTGAAATCAGAACCATATTAAAAAAACCTTATTTTTATTAATTTTTGTTCAGTTGTGCTTGCAAACCTGCTGTCTTGCACACATATACACTGGTATGCCTAGCTAAGAGACAAAGTGAATCTACTTCAGTACTCACATTAATGAGAAATGATTTGCTGTTGAGGAGGTTGGAGAACTGGTACAAAGCCTGCTCCACGGTCTGGCGCCTGGCCTCAGGAATATCCAGCTTTCCTGTAATCATCACATCTTTCTCTCCATCTTTGGAGGGCAAGAAGAAGACTCTGTCCGTGTACGTTTTGTAGTCTAGTACTGGAATTCCAGCTTCATTGATATCATTTGTCTGATCCTCCATCTCTATCATTAGATCTGCAATATGCAATGCAGTTTAATGGTTCAGTTTAAAAATTCTGCAGGTTTTTTAGGCAATACAAACTCTTTGAGTGCCTTGTAATTGTGAAAAAGCAACTCAGCAGTGAAAACTTATTTCATCTCACATTTTCTCTTGCTATTTTTAACAATCATCCTATTAACTATAACCACAGCTAATCCTATGGTGACATGAGGATAACTGCCTTTGGCACTGATGGTTTCCTTGCTGTTGCCTATCTGTAAAAGGGCCTTTATGGCATCTGCGTGAGTTCATATAGATGAAGGTAGGATTATAGTACAGAACTAGAAAAAGACATTGCAATATTTTTTGTTTTGGTTTGGTTTTATTTTTCTTTTTCCCCCAATCCATATTCTATACCCTCTGAGTCTAGTTAGTACAGAAAGTTCCTTTAAAAACACAGCAATCCAGGAAAGAGAGGTTTAAAGTAAACTAATTTAATAGAAAGAAAGGGGATGGCAGAAAAGAAGGTTAAATGGCTCACTGAAATGGATGGAAATATTTCTGTGGGACTCAAAAGCCTGGAGTTTTTAAAAGGGACAAAAATTAGAGAACCATCCTTTGGAGCAGCTACTCTAGCTGAAGGCTTTCCAATCACCCAATATTGATGATTGATTGGAACACCATGTTAATTAATTCTGTTAACCTATTGTCTCAGGAGTTTTATTGCTCTTACTCATTCATTTGTCTCTATTTTATAGCATTCATCAAAGCTGAGGGACAAAGAATCTTCTGGTTTCCCTCTGTGTGGTATTAGAACTTCCTTCATGCTGTCCCCTTCCTTGGCTATCTTTGTTCTTGTGTATTTTAGAAAGTTTGCACTTTGTGCTGTTGACGTTACAGTTTCACAGTATGGAACCAGAATGTGTTTTGACCTCAGTGCTTCATGTAACTGTAAGTCAAGGTGGATGTAGTTTAGGAACTGGATTACTCCTTGGATGTGCATTCTATTCCCCTGGTGTTTGTACTTCATGGAGAGAGAGGAAACTTTCAACCCAACAGGTAGTAGGAGTGTGTAACTCTCTGCTCTTGCCCCAGCAAGAGAAAGGTACCTTCTCCTTTCAGAAATGGGTATGAAGTGCCCAGGAAGAGGTAGAGAGAGGGAGGGAGAACTTTGATAGATCCTCTCACAGTTCAAAATGCAGTTTGAAATGAAGCCCATTTGGGATTGATTCAAACATTTGCTTCTAGTTTGTGTCCAGAATCTGGAAGGAGTTGGTTTTCCAGAGAAAGCAAGCTTGTACAAGTAAAGAACATCCTGTCCCAGAAATGCCAGAAAAAACAAGACTGAGGGAGGCTTCCAGCATGGCTGAAATCTTTGAGATATACTGAACTTCTTAAATTAATGTCAAATTCTAACCTGAAATTGCTGTTTTAGTCAATCTTGCTTTTTAGCCATTGTCAATATGGAATAGTGTTTTCTCTGTAGCAATAAAGCATGTGAGTATTTTTTTTTTAATAGAGATTATTTCAACATATCCCAACCGCAAGTATAATCCAGATAATGAGATAACATTTCATGGTAATCATTTAGGCCAATATTTGCAAAGTTTGCACTCAGATACCTAATTTAAGTGTTGTGATGAGTAGTCCAATATGTAAAAATGCTGAGCCTTCACATGTCCTGCTGCCTTCCCTGGGATGATGCCTCTACATTTACACAGAACAATTAGCTAGCTCCTCTAATCAAGCTTAAGATTTTCCCATGGTGAACAGGGTAAAATGCTATTTTTTTCCTGTGACCTTACCAAATTATCCCTTTGTATGCGGATGGCTGCAAATATATTTTGCAGCTCTGAAAACAGTTTTTAATGTGCACACATTGCACACACAGTCATTGTGGTAAATACTAAGTGCACCATTAGTCAATATAAAACATTCTTATCTTTTTGTTAATGGCCAATCACATTAATAGCTATAAGTAACCCCAATCTCAACTAGTTTCAAATCCCAGTTTCTAACTCTGTTCTTCCTTTAGATTAAAATAATCAATTTCTTTTAATAACCTCAGCTACCTATTTTATTTTGTTTACTTCTTTCATACATAAAGCAAAATATCTGCTCTATGTCAATGCCAGTAATGAAGACTACTAAGATGTATTGATTATTTGTTCCCAGAAGACACTTTTAGTGAGCTAGCACCATTCCTCCAGCACATCTTGATTGCTGAAGAGGACTCACAGCAGTGAAAATATCTGTAATACCTGTGAACTCCTTCTTGCACCGGTCTCTGACACTCTCCTCCAGGCCTTCAAGTTGTGATTTAATTTTTTCGTACTCTCGTTCTGCTTGTTGGCTCTTCCGTCTTTATGGAACAGAGGTAAGGTTTAAAAAAAGTTACAAAATGCAAAAGTAAATAATTTGCAACAGCTCTGAGAAGGAAACCCAAGGACTGGGAGAAATTTTCATGGCCTTCATTTTTTAAAATACACCAGAAAGAGAACAGAGGAGAAAAACAGCAACAGTGGCCAAAATCTTCATTACATATAAAGCAACTTGGCACTATCATGGGCTGGTTGCTTCAAAGCAGACTTGGGCCAGTAATTTAAAATCCAGTAAGAGGTAGCTACAAATGCTTTCAATCGTATATCAAGTACAGGAACTCACGTTTGTATGCACTGAACAAGGATTGCTTGCAACATGTCCTGTACTGGCTCTAAGCCACCCGGGAGTGTGTCTGGGATCAAACACAGAAAGTTTGATGGAAGTTCAGAAGAACTGTACAGCACATACTTCAGCTGTATTGATATGTACCCTAAGGGTGCAATCCACCCCTTCCTGAGGGACAGTATGAGGCCCTCATAACTAACCTTAAAACTGGACTAAGTAGGTTTTAAGTGAAATACAGACATATATTCTGGCCCTTTATGAAGCATGAATTCCAACATTAATCATGAAGTTTGTGTGTCGGTCATTTATCTGGAAAGATGAAAATGACCCCTTAGTCAAAACCATCCAGCTCGGTCCTACATGCTGACTGAGGCAGCATAAATGTTGATGGGTATTTATAAAGAATAAGTTATCTCCTCCACAAGTGCCACTTTAGCTGCCATTTCAAAAGGGTATGTGTGCAACTCTGCAATTGTTTACTTGAGAAGCCTGGGACCAATTGTATTTATATATAAAGGAGAGACTGGGCTGACTGACACCAAGCTATTTGGCATGCGTGAGAGGAATAAATTGGTTCTCATACATATTTCCAGCTGTAACTCCTTTTCTAAACTCTGCAGCTCATAAAAAAGATGAAGATAGTTTCTGTAGACCGAGCTGAAAATAATCAGGTAGTACCTTGAAAGCTTTAGGGAAACAAAAGCACCCAATTAGAAGAACTTACCTGTAGCAGATGATAGAAATGCCGATGATTACTAACATAGGAATAAGTACCAGTGGCAAAATAAGATTCAGTGGGATATCAGTCACACGGTTATCATATTCCACTCTTCCAAGGATCCATTCCCGGAGTCCAAATTTTACCTAATTAGATAAAAACAGACATTTGTCTGAACAAGCGCAAATGTAAGGTGGTCTACTTCTCAGTTGCACTCTAAATTCTTGGTAATTTTCACAAGTGAATTTCTAGCTCAAACTTCCAAACAAAGGAAATACTTCTGAATATTTTAAACTAGCTTTGGGTCACTAGCACTTTATTCCATGAAGTAATTTAACTTTGCTCAGCTGAGGAAGAAAAATCCCCAGTCTGTCTGGCTAGAGTTCTACATTTCTTTATAATTAAGGTATTTGGCAGCCTTGAGACTGCTCTTTACGTGTGACACCTTTTATGCAGTAGGCAGAAGCAGGAGGAAGAAAGAACTGTAGAGTTTCTTCACAGTACTACAATAACTTTGGAGAACAAATTACTTCAGTCAAGAGGCACAGTAACAGTGTTATTGATACATGAAACTAAATTCTACAGAAAAGGTAACGTACAATGAATTCAGGAAGGTTATTGATGGTATCTCTCTTCTGCCGTTTCTTTGGTTGAGGCTGTACTTCTGGCGGCTCACAATATAAGTCCGTTTCAGTTAGAGTTTTTATATTGCATGGCTCATCACCCACAAAAGCCTGGGCCTCATCTATCGTCATGGCTTTGTTCAGGTTACTGCCCTAGACAGAAAATAAAAGGCTGAGTTATCACTACAAAGTCTTGGGGGACAAGAAATCCTGAATTGCAACTTTCCATTTGGATCACTTAGCAGCAGATATGATTTGCACTGCAGCCTACAGAACAGTGGAGTGATTGGGAATTATGTGATTCCTCTCCCTTCCTTCCTGGTGTGAGATGAGATGCCCCGTCCAGTTAGTTCCTGGAGGTCTATTGGGAGAGGGCATTTCCAAATGCAAATGCCAGACTCAGCAGGAAGGGGCATCCTTGGCAAACCCAAAGTACAGCTAAAAAAGATAGGAACTCTGTCTCAGAAGGGGTGTGGGGAGGAAAGGGGAGCTGTCAATGTTCATCATCTACCAGAGGTAATGGACTCTACCAAGAATTTGGGGTATAGCACCAAACATCTGTTAAGGCTTTGAGAAAGAAACAAAAAATTCCATACATGCTTCAAGGACAAAATGAGCAAGCACCAACTTTTGACAAGTTTACCTTTGCATTAATAAGTTTGTTGACTTGTTTTTTGATGCCATCTGTGAAGTTTTCAAAAGTTGGGTCTGCGACATAGGCAAAAGAGTGGCTCTCATTTTTTACAACCAATTTATAATGATCCATTAGAATAACAGTGGTAATGTTATAGTTTTCTGGGTCTTCCAGTATTGGTGGGGAAGAAAAAACCACCGTGGTTTCATTAAGTCTTGTAACAACCTTTCCATAAAACTGTAAGAAACAAGACAAGAAGAAGAACATGCACATTTTAGAGTCTGATTCCTTTCTGTACGTAACTGGTGATAACTTTAGACTACAGAAATAAAACCACTGAATTTATATCCTCTCCATACAGCAGAAATACCATAGCATGAAGTATTTTTGAAAAAGAAAATGAAATGAATTTGTTGATGGGAATAAATCATCGATTCACCATATTCCAGCAGTTGCCTGCAGAAGAAGTTTGGGCTATGGGTTTCCACTGCAGTTTCCACTGCCTCCAATTTATTGGCTCTTTACCACTGCACTGATACCACCAAATTCCTCTCAGATTAGGAAGTTAACATGTCACTCTTAATCCTGGTCTTCTGTATCTTTGAGTAGCTTGGGTTGATTCTTTTCTGCTTACACCATGTAATAGCTCACTGAACTTCAATACAATTATTAAGTGAAATTTTGGAATAAAATTCAACAGATGTCACTCAACTACTCAAGGTAACAACTCAGTTCACCCATCCTCCATCCCCAATTCAACAAAGGTTTTTACCCTGACACTTTCAGTCATTGAGTAACATCAACCACAGGAAGCAACACTAATAGGAACCCTCAGTGTTTATTCTATCACCACCTCTGTTTCTCACTTCATGACTCAATGCAATCAGATAGTTTCTCCCCAACATTTCTGATATTGTCATGTACGTGAAGGCAAACCAAAAGATTAGAAAAGCTGAGTAGTCTGCAAAGCCTTAACGAAGAATGTGTGCTTCAGCTAATGCCAACTTCAGCCAACAGGTTGAGTATACATAAGAGGAGGTGTAAGAAATATTGATAAACACTGGCAAGAATGCTAAATAGACTTATACATTGTCCTGGGAGTCAAGATTATCAAGATAATTACCTTTTGAAGTTTCTGGCCTAAAATGTAGCCAGTTTTCCTCTCAAAAATCTTTAGGGATATGGTTCTAATGGATCCCAATTCAGCTGGCTTTGGCATACTCTAAAAGTTGAATCATGCACATAATACAAACCATGCACATTACAAACTCTTTATGGATCACCAGACAGTCTTACACTGAAGAGCCAGCCTTAGAAAGGGTCTTAAAATGTTCTTACTGGAAGATCACTTTTAGGTCTAAATCATGTCATTAAATTGTGATCTTCACTAGAAGATCACTATTGGTAATGTCAGTTCCTCTTAACAGGAGATGCAAGAACGGTTTTTTTAAAATGATATTTTTTACAACTTTTTATGACTTGCTCAGGTGGAATATGCATGAAGTGAAAAAAGAAAAGAAGATGTGGTTCATTGAGATGTAAGGAAATAAAAGACACTGTGCAAAGCTGAGTAGTCTGCATTGTCTCAAATTAAATTCCTGCTTCAGGCAAATTGCTAATGCCTGCAAAGGGAAAAGAAGGAGAAAGATAAAGAAAAAACAAACACTTCCAAATTCTGAAACACATATTTTATCCTTATCCATATTGAATGAAATTAATTTTAAAGCAGAAGATTGCAAAGTGAAGTACAAGTGAATGCAAGGCAAGGTAGTAGGAAAGTCAAGATCCTCTTCCACAAGAAAACTCTGAGCACACTCAGAAATCTGTTCAAGCCTTATTTCAGTCCAAGCCCAGTAAAGTCCAGTGGGAAAGTTTATATGCAGTTTTTGAACAGATTATATGTTGTACATCCAGTGTTATGCCTTTGGGGGAAAAGAAAGAAAATTACCTTTTTTTGATTCATACTCCCTGCTTCTGGACGTTCTGCATATATCACCAATGAGAAAGTCTGGATGAGCTCAAAACCGGTTCCAGTTACTGTAATATTTCTCCCTCCACTGCAACGCAGAATTAAAAAAGAAGTCAAGTCATTGGCAGGCTACCACAGCTATACCCTACTTCATCCTGCACTGCTATTGCTTCCACTGAAAAAAACCCTATGTGTAATGCCTATATGACAATTAGATATCCTACAAAAAGGACTTCTGTTAAAGCTATTGATGACGAAAGCATTTAAAAGATCCTTGTCAACTTAAAACTCTATTTAAAACAGCAGAATTGAAAAAAAGTACAAACTGCTTTGCCAGAATTTTTGGCTGTACATTGATGCCAATCTTTGTGTGCTTTACTTCTCCAATGTTACTGTTAAAATCACTCTGCCTACAATCCACATAGAGACAAAGCTGAGAGTATTTTCCACAGGTCTGTAGGGACCTGGCTTCTCTATTCCCTTTTATTTGCAGTACATTGTTTAAAAAATAATACATTCACATAAGAAGAAGAATGAATGCAAGTTGCCAGTGGGAATTAAAGTCATTGAAGTGACATGGATTTAGAGGGATAGTAAACCTCAAAGCAATCCATAGAAATAGGCTTTAGTTTATACAGAAGCAAAAAAAAAAAAACCAGCCTCTTTAATTCCATGGGGTAAATCACTATTGATCTACCAAAGAAAAATTCCAGGCCCCAAAGTCACCCAACCAAAAATGAAAAGGAAACATTAAAAACAAATCCTATTTTATACAAGTGATTACTCAATATTCAAGAAGACAGGTACTAATATCTCCAAGAGAAGTCACAGCCAAATTTATTTTTAATGTTCTGTTTGTTAGGTCACGATGTTACACTTTTACATTCACCTTTGAAAAAGGATAAAAATTTGGAAGTAAACAGAATACTTTCCAACATAAATTGCAGTTAAGACCACAAACCCTACATACCTAAATGTGCGCATTGATAAAGTATAGGAGTTTATTCCAAACAATTCTATATTTAATATTTTTATTAGATATTACACATATTTTAAGCCAGTTGTGAAAAAAGTCATGACAAACATTTCATTACCTGCTGAAGCTATTTACTGGCAGGAATTTGGTGACAGTAGGATTCTCACTGTATGTAAACAGCTGTGGTACAGTAATTCTCGTGCCCCCATAGTTCATTACGACTAGAACAGGTTCAACCTTGCTATTACGTCCTGTAATGCAGATGATCTCATCTCCAAATTCAGTACTAGATTGGAGAAGAAAAAGAAAAGGAAACATCTTCTGTTATTAACATTATGGAGTTTTGTATTCTTTTGCTGTAAACTCCAGAACAAAAATACCAGGGCTCTATTTTTGGTGGGTACCAAGTAGTTATGAGAGGAGACAACACTTCCATCAGATCACATAAGCTTTTTAACAAAAGAGATATAGGATGTAACAACAAACAATGTACAAACACAGGAACAATGCAATGTCAGAATACTTGGTGTCCTTCTTTTTTTTTGAGGAAAGACAAGGGCAGCAGTTAATAAAAGGAAAAAGAAGGGAGAAGAACAAACCATAGGAGACTAGAAAATTAGTATTTTATACAGAACCACTGAGGACATGCTGTGTGAAAGCATGGATGGGTTTGAAGCAGCCAGTCTAGCAGAGAAAGCCAGATGTGGAGAAATCTTTGGACATCTAAATTCCCCCACTTATGGTGTTTTTATAGCTGCTTCTTCCACTGAAGCCTCTGAGTGACATTCTGTCTGAATGTTACATGCAGAACTCCATTGCATGGGAGGAATCACAAAGATATAGACAAAGGATTTGATTAATTTTTAAAGGCCAGAAAAGGCTGGTGCCTTTTTAGGACAGAGCTCTGTATTGTTAGTTAGTTACTTGGGCTACGTACACATTGCAAGGCTGGCTACCGACTGAAACTTGAACGTCTTTCTTGGAACCAGTGGCCAGATTTATACCAGAGATGGTAAGTCTGGTTCCACCCGCTTGTGGACCACTTTCAGGTCTTATTTGAGAAGGATGAGGTTCCTGCAAAGAGAAAATGGTCAAACTAAGGGAGAAAATTAAAACAAAATTTACACCAGTATTATTTAGTTTAATAGGTAATATAAGTTAAATATTACTACCTGAAAAAGAATAAAATTGGAGCAATGACAGACAAATCTTTTAAAATAAAATCTTTTTCTATTAATGTTGAAAGATGTAACAGATAATGTGAATGCACTTTTTTTCTTTATTGTATTTTATGAGGCTTTATGCAAGTTTCAATTCTGTATTACAAAACGTAGAGTTAGCTACCATTAAGTTTGTAAGAGCTTCCTGTTGGATTTCCTGGTTTCATACATATTTTAAGATTTCTCTCTTCTTTATGGCTGAGTCTACCTTCATCTTTCCTTACCCTTTTCTATATTCTGTGTCAGCTACAGGAGACAAAGAACAAGGTTTTCCAAACTCGCACTAAACAGAAAGAATATAAAGATTCCCTTCATCTCATAAGGCTCTCAATAACTGTGGTAAAACTGTTAACCTATTCTTGAGCAATAAACTTGCAAATAAAGAAAATCAGAAAATGCTCTAATTGTCTTAATGTACCTAGAACCTTGGAGTGGGTTCCTTAAAACCAATTAAATCAAGCAGACACACTTCAAATAGTTATAAAATTTGTTTTTTATTTAAATTTCTCAAGACGTTTCCCCCTTTTGTCCTCAATTCAGTCTTTGTTTCAACAATTGTGTTCTGAGAGCTCCAACAAATACCATAAATTAACAGTGAGGGCTTTTCATGAGCAGTGTGATTTAATTACTTCCTCATTAAGTAGTTTCTGCTTCCAGTTGAGAAAAGCATCCTTATTCAGGACCACACTGAGGCTGCTGAATCAAGAGGATGACCGAAGCCGAGCAAGCCGCGTGATGTGGCCTCCAGCTGGCTCTGGGTGACACTCCCTGCTGACCCCACGCCTCACCACGCCTGCAGACGTGCCACAGCCCTCGCGCCCACGGGCCACAGCTGCTGGGCCTGCAGGCAGCACTGTGCCCTGGGCAGGCACCCCCACACCCTGGGCAGGCACCCCCACGCCCTGGGCAAGCAGCACTGTGCCCTGGGCAAGCAGCACTGTGCCCTGGGCAAGCAGCACCGTGTCCTGGGCTGGCAGTAGCACTGTGCCCTGGGCAAGCAGCACCGTGTCCTGGGCAGACACCACTGTGCCCTAGGCAAGCAGCAGCACCGTGCCCTGGGCAGGCAGCACCGTGTCCTGGGCAGGCAGCACCATGATCCTGGGCAGGCAGCACCGTGTCCTGGGCAGGCAGCACCATGATCCTGGGCAGGCACCCCTGTGCCCTGGGCAAGCAGCACTGTGCCCTGGGCAAGCAGCACTGTGCCCTGGGCAAGCAGCACCGTGTCCTGGGCAGGCACCCCTGTGCCCTGGGCAGACACCACTGTGCTCTGGGCAGACACCACTGTGCCCTAGGCAAGCAGCAGCACCGTGTCCTGGGCAGGCAGCACCATGATCCTGGGCTGGCAGCATTGTGCCCTGGGCAGGCAGCACTGTGCCCTGGGCAGGCACCCCCACACCCTGGGCAGGCACCCCCACGCCCTGGGCAAGCAGCACTGTGCCCTGGGCAGGCAGCACCGTGTCCTGGGCATGCAGCAGCATGATCCTGGGCTGGCAGCACCATGATCCTGGGCTGGCAGCACCGTGTCCTGGGCTGGCAGCAGCCATGGGCATTGCACACAGAGACAGGATGCCAGGTCTAAGCGTGTGGCTGGTGCATTGGGCTGGGGCATTGCTATGAGGGAACCTGATCCTGTGTTTGCTGAAGCATAATAGATCAAGACCTTAAGGGAGGCTGTGAATAGGTGATGCCTTTTCTGATGTACAGCTGTACTGCTTCACCATACTAAAACAGGCTTTTCTTAAATGAGTCGAAAAAAGTAATGAGCCTATTTCCCAGATTCATGTATATTTGTAAATGACAGCTGTTCTCCTCCTCTTGCATAATCTTGCAAAAATGGTTGACTGATAATAAAGTCCAGGCTTGGGGCTATTTGACATGAAGCACATGAGAATAAAGAAAGAGGAAAGAAGTTCGAAAACTTCCCTTGCTGATGAGGGTTTTGTCCATCACTATCACACAGCACTGATCTTCCACTTGAAGGAGGAAAAGCCCTTCTCAGAGATAGAGAGCAACACGCCCACCTCTTCCTAGTAATGCAGCAAACCTCCTTCTCTCACATTGTTTTGCTCAGGCACAGACCATCTCTGTGACAGCTTAGAGCTACAAAGCCAAGGGCCCACCAATTGCAGGGAGGAAGGGATTGATACACTGCATTTGGGTTCAAAGCTCGGTGAGTCATCAACAGGTTTTTAACAAGCAGCAGGAATCCATAAAAATGCATCCAGCTGACTTCATGGTTACTTTACAAATTTGTTTTATTGAAGCTCAGATATTATAGAAGCATGGAGAATGCTTACGTGCTCTGCTTTTTTCATACTTTCATGTCTAAGCAACTTCCCTCTGAAGGAATGCATCATGGTTCAGCACACTTCACAAATCCACAATGACAACTGTAATTTGCTCTCGAGTCATTGAGCTTTAGGAATATGCTTTAACTAATTGGGTGTCAATTGCTTTTCTTCCCCGAGAGAAATCTTTTTGTAAACCCTTCACTCCTCAAGAGTGAGCGTATGACTGCTCTCATGCACCACCCTTTGATTTAGCTTTAATTTAATACATCACTCAGGCTACAAGATTTTATATAGGGAAGTCACTCAAAGTAATTTTAAAGCATTTTAAAAGCTCATTTAGGTCTATATAACCCTGTCTGTGCATCCTCATATTTGGATTTAATTGCTTGCTGATTTGATTGAAACAAGACACACCAGGGTAAATAAAAAGTTTTAGGGGGTCAGTTTTAAAAATAATTTTTGAAGTTTAAATTAGAATAAGTCTAGAGATGCACTTTATAGGAAAAACTCATTTGTGCTTCTTTACAACAGAATTTTGTTGCTAAAAAGATTACAAAGTAGAACTGTATATGAAATACAGAGTTAATAAATAGTTTATAAAAATGGGTGAAATACTTTAAGCATAACCTTACCACATGGACAGAAAATCAAGTTCAAATTAAATCCTAATTGCTATAAGTTGTTAGCATTACTGGACTTCTGTATTTTCCACAGGAATTTCTAGCTGCATAGCACGCTTAGGATAGCTTTCAGATTAAAGTATTCCTCAAGAACCACTAAAGAAGCAGTACAGGCAAATTCTTTCTCTCTGAACCTCTGAAAAAATCTGTTTAAAATTTGTAGACTTTTCCCTAAATACTACCTCCACTGAAAGGTTAGGCTCCAAGGACAGGCTTAAGAAGAAAACAAACAAGAAACCATTTAAACCAAACCTTTAAACATCGACTAAGGAAACAAAGAAAGAAAAAAAGGTTTCTGAAGCATCACACACACTATTCTCTGTAACCTCAGCATAACAAATGAAAGGAAGCTTGCTAGGAACTTAAGCTGAACAGCCATATTCCTTTCTCTTAGCAAAAGTGGGAAATAATTGCCTGGTTACAGCCCTGTTGGGTTATCTGATGGGTCCCTTTGGCAGGGCTCAGCTGTCTGTGTTGGCAGCAATCAGTAAGTGCAGAGTGAGCCACAAACTTGAAGTCAAACCACTCAGCATCATTGTCTTTGAGGGACTTGTTAGTGGTTGTGTGCATTTGTCTCCCTAGGAACAGGGATGTAGAGGCAACCAACTAGCAAAGTTATCTCTGAAAAACACAGCTGTAAGGGGAAAGTGAAAGAAGTATCTGTTCTGTTTTCCACAGAAACTGTTGTTTTTTTTTTTCTTTTTTCTTAGAAAGTCTCCACCACTTGGAATTTAAAGCTCAGCTACACCAGACAGGAGAATTCACCACCCACCCCTCATGCATCCATTGTGCAGACATCTCAGTTGCACTTCAGGCTGAATGGAAAACTGCGGCCAAGAACCACTCTGGGAACTAACACAGAGAGCAGTCAAAGAGGAGGTGGAATGGTTATGGCTAACCCTTATTTCGTCTTTAATTGCTGATCTTGCAGTTGTCCCTCAAAGGACTATTTTAAAAGTGCTTAATTCAAAATATTCATATTTAACACATTTAAAGTAATTCTGCAAATACCAGGAGCTCTCAAGGGAACAAATAATGTGGATGCCTCACAAAGATGATCTAATAATGAGAAGCTGAATGATGCTTTGTGTGCAGAGGAATTCTTCAGCATGACTGCTAACACTTTGTTACTGTAAACTTGGAAGGAATATTGTTTGATTAATTTTAACTTGCTATTTTCAGTTTCACATTTTTCCTCTTTCTCTTAAGGACCTGCCAGGAAAAATAAGCAGCTGAAATAAATTATCAAGAATTTTAACAATTTAAACAATAATTTTATTGCAAAACTAATCTGCTATGAATAAGTTTTATTGCTCCTCTAAAATATTCATGGATGGCTCAAAGAACAAAGCTCCATCGGCCCACCTGGCAGCCTTAAGAGTACCAATAAAGAAAAAAAGTAGGGTCATGCAAATGCTCAACCAGAAAGCATTTTTCAAAATGCAATTAGGTAGATAGGATCAGGAGGAGAATGATACTTTACTGAATGCCAAGTTAATTTGAAAAAGTGCCATCAGTGGTGATACAAGACTTCAACAAGAACTGTGTTACCTAAGGAGAAGTAGCCCCTTCCCATGGTACTCAGCAGTCAGACACATAGGGATGCTTGGAAGGTGCCAGGTCTCATCTTACACAGTCTCATGCAGCCTGGCAAAGCTGCACCTGACCCACAGCTCTATGCTGCTTACCAAAGTTCTACATGAGATTCCTTCTCCTTGCAGAGAAAAACGGGGGGCAGACAGTAAATCCATCTGTGCAAATCTTCTTTGAGGGATAATAAAAATGCTGCTTTTACCAGGAGCCCTTTAAATTGAACTCAACCCAAACGTTCAACTGTTACAAATGGGACTGATAAGCCTCCAACCTCAAGTGCTGCAGTATCAGTGATGCTATTTTTTTCCAAATCCCCTCAAGGATTTCTTCTCTCCTTTCTTTCTGCCCTCTTGTCATTTCAGTCTCTGAATCAGAAGTACACCTGCTGTCATGATAAATACCTTGCTTTCTTTTTCAGCCCTCTGCACCTTGAGATCTTTGTTGGCTCTGTCAGAAGACACCCGGGGGAACTTGCACTTTCTCTAACATCACTGTAACACCACACTGCAGTGCTCAGTGCAATTATAATGTTAAACAGAACACTTGATAATGTGTCCTGTATGGAATTTGTAGCAGTCCTGTTTTCTTCTGGAAAACATCAGCCCTTGTGAGGACTTGGCAATACTTTATTTCTCATGGATGCAGTAAAATTCAAACAACCCTGCAAATGATGATTTAACCCTTGTTTTATAATTCCTTTAAGTGTAGAAAATAATTCAAACGTATTTCAGGGTTTTTAAAATTTTGCTTGAAATGGTCTATACATCTTTTGTCACCAGGAAAATATTGTTCCAGGTAGTTTAATGTTTGAGCATAAATATTTTCTTCAATAACGAGGCTACCTCATTATGAGGGGTTTTTGATAGCTTAGTTTGAAAAAGCCTGTTCCAATGTCTGTCAGCTGTTCAGTGGCCTGGTTTTTGAAGAGTCTGGTAAGCCATCTCCCAGCAGAGGGACTTTGCGCCACCAGGACTCCCCACTGCCTTTCATTCTCACGATCATGCCCTGTGTTTGTAGAAAGTGGATTTGCAGTTTTGATAAAACCTGTGCAAATCCACAGCTATGCTGTTCAGAATAAAATTCAATACTGTAGTTCAGTTGGGAGTGATCTTCAATCTCCAGGTGTAACTTGCTCCCTACTGCGTGATTTATCCTGAAAAAAATATTTGGTCTAAACAGGATTTCTTGCTTGTAGATCTGACCAGAATGTAGCCTGCTTGCAATGGGAAATCTGACCACTTTACATACTTTACACATAAATCTTCCTTAAATCATACCTAGATGTAATAATGTTGAGTTAAAGATCTCAAAGTCCACCTGCAACCCAACTTTTCCATCTTGTACCAGACTGCTGGGTAAGTATTTCTGAACTGATAAGTAGTTTTCCCAGTGCTTTGATAACCACAAGGCTATTATCCTTGTTAGAAGGATAATAATGCTATAAATAGGTTACCTCTTGTGCTTTTACACCTGTGGTGAGTACCCATCCTGTTGCTATGGTTTACCTGAAAGCAGTGGTTATCTGCTCCAAGCAGTGAGACAACAACTCTTGTACATTGCTTTTGGTACCTAATGTTCAAATAATGCGAGCATGTTTAGTGGCAAATTCATTTATTCTCTTTGTAATACCAATGCAATACCCCATGTGGTATTTACATTCCTGTGTACCACTGTCTTGTCCTTGCTTCATCAGCACAGAAGTACTGGGAAAAAACCCAAAGTAAAATATTGACAAAAAAGCTCCAACTGGCCCAAGTATATATATGACTTCACGTTCAGGCCATTTTCCAGTCTCCTGTTTTCTTCATCACAGCCTGAAATCTCTTCTATGCTTGCTTTGCTTTTATCTTTTGCCCCTTACTTAAAAAGCTGTTCACAGAAATGCAGAATTATTTTCCTTGTAGTTTCATGCTTTCTGTGTGCTAGAGGGTAAATTATCTCCATGTCTGTTCCACTTATAATCACATTTAGACATGAACTTGCTTATTAGCAGTGTACATGGCTGCAGCTCTTACGCAGCTACTGTAGATGCTCTGAGCATTCACATTTAGCTCTTACATTTTTCATCTTGTTTATTAATCTAGAATGAACTTTTTTAATCTTTAATATTTTATGAGTAGCAATTAGTCTTTTTTTAGAGTTAGGAAGGTGATATCTTATTTCTTCAATTTTTTTTACTTCTACATTAGTAAAAAAATACCATTTGTAGTCTGAAAATTCTCTGAGAGAGCTCCTAACATTTTAGATCTCTGTCGTCTGCTGCTGTCAAATCAAAGACCATATTTTACCTGGCTAGCAGTGGGGTTATTCCTATTTTTTTGTTTGTTTGTTTCCTGTTTTTTCACAATTTCCTTTGCAATTAAAGATATAGAGGTGTAAAAGAGAACCATTCCCCCAGCCTATTTTTCGCTCACCCATTTTGCATCTGGGATTGGATTTGCCAGACCAATTCATGCTCCTTTTCACTCATTTTGTTTGCTCTGCAGCTTTCCTGGTTTGCACTGTCTTGTCCAGCCAACTCACTTCTGGTTCCTTACACACTACTCAAGAACAAGAGGAGTGCACACCCATGGAGCATCACCAAAGTTCTGTATGTCTTTATCCATTTCTCTGCTTTTCTATTTGTCTGGCATCAAGCACAACCTCATCAATACAAAGTTTCCTTTTCCCAGAAGAATTCCTGGACGTGACTCTGTAAATAAGGGATACTGTCTACTATGGCATCCATCCGTGGCAAGCAATTTCTAGCCCATGAACTACACCACTGAGCTAAAACTGGTTGCCCTTTATCCTTCACTAATGCAGAAAATCAAAGAGAGAAATGACAAACCACCAAGGAGGCTACAGGTGGATCACAAGAGGGGCCAGAAATTCAAGAACAGTTGGACAGCAACAGAGGAGGGGAGCTTAACTGAGATGCACAGAAACCTTGGCATGAAGTCTGTGCTTCAGAGAGAGACGCTGGAGAAAACACAACTGTGCCAGATCACAAGCAGAGAGACAACTGGGAAGGGAAAAGAGGATGGTGTCAGAGTATGGCCCTGTGATGCTGAGAGATGCCAGCTGCAGCACAAGGGGAAGCCAGCAACAGATGGAGGTGTTCAAACGCACATGATGGGCAGCAAATGGCACAGCCACCTAAGCTCCCTTCTGTTGGCCCCTGTAGGCACTGACCTCCATTTGGGGGTTTGCCTTTGATGCAAGTGCACTTCACAAGTAGGAACGGGCTCTTGTGCTTCCACACAAGCAGAGAACAGGGATGCTGTTTCCAAGACCTGATGACGGCGCACACAGATGTGGATAAGATTTTCACAAATGTATAGGCCATGTTGTTGCTTTGCCTTTATCACAGCCATCTTTCCTTCACAAGTAACTCTTCTCTCTCCTCATCCTGGTTCCAGCTGCAGTAAGTTCTGGCTCTTGAAGAAGTAATTTTTTACCAAAATTATCTGCCTCACACTGAAAGCCAAATTATTCTGCCAAGTCTTGCATATTATGCACACAAAAACAAAAGGCATAGCCTGTGAAGTGCTGTAGACACCAGCCAGCTTCTTGGAGGTCAAAATGTCATTTCATGGACTATAAAGGTAACCACAGGAGCTAAATTAAACCTCTGAATGGGGAACTCAAGCCATTAGGATCTGTTCTTTCTCCCTCAACTTCCCTCCTTTCTCAGACTCAAGGGAGCCTGTTTCTTGTTTCTTCAGACAAGCCACCCACTCACAGGATATTCAACCAGAGAATTTCCACTGTGCATTCTTGGCAGCCTGCTGTTCACTGCAGTGGCTGACCTGACCCACTGGCTCGCCTCGTCACAGCATCCATAACACGAATCAGTTCCTGGGTTTCTGCAGCAGCAGAGAGATGAGGAGCTGAGCCCTGCCTTTCTGGGGCTGCTTTGCCCAAACCTTACACCATGTAAGCTGATCAAATGCTTCCAGGCACACTAGGCACCCAGACAGAGCATTTGCCTGGAAATGTACAATGTGTGTTGGCTGCTGTGGATGGGACACTTAAGCAAAAGGCTGGTACGTTAAACAACTTTTTCTTTGGACTGAAAGCAGCATCTTTTTATCATGAGGCAGACACCACATGATTTTCTGAAAAGACCACAAAGCTCTTCTGACAGGTTTGATGGAGAAATGGAAGCATGCATGACTGGAAAGTGCACTATCACACATCCAGTGTTTACTGACAGCTCTTGAGCAGAATAATGAGTACTGGATGGTGGGACATGTATTTAAATGCATGGCTCAGAGGATAGAGAGTTAAGACTAATAATATCCACATGAATAAGGGCCAACTTCACTAAAATTCTCAGCTATCCAGGAGTTCTCTTGTCTGCCATGTGGGCTGACACACAAACAAGATGTACTGCAGGACTTAAGAATAAAAAAAGAACCTCTGGAAGCAATTCCAGACTTCTGCGGATGTGTGGTTTATCAGCATCAATCATAATGGCAACAAGCATGTAATTTTCCCCACAAAAAAACCCACCCAAAGCCCCCAGCTACAGTGCAAAATGAATGTATTGAGGCAATGACTCAGGGAGAAAAATCAAGGAGTGAGCTGAAACCCTCCATGAAAGCCTTGAGGCACTGATCTGGTGAGAGCTTCCAGTGCAATCGCTTCAAACATCAAGAAGCAAAGCAGAGGATGGATGCAGGTAAGAGGAAACTGCCAAGTTTGGGGGTAGATTAAGGTGGAAGAGTACACCTTGTTAGACGTAACTGTGCTCTTCATTTCACATTCAAACTTCCAGTATGGTGAATAGTGATGCTCATGCTTGTTTTCAGATCAGGCTCTAATTTATCCTCCCTTCCTTCTCTTTTTGGTTATTCATCTCATTTAGGTAAACAGACATCCTGGTTTACAAGAAGTCATTTTTTCCAAGCCAGTTCCTAAACTACCTTCAGCACCTCAGAAATGTATCACACTTTTGCAAAGTTATATCTCTAATTTCACCATCATAGATTTATTTGAGCTTTCTGAAAAGTCATTCCAACCTGCATAGCCTAAACCTCACAAAATTGTTCCAACAAACAAATGCTGGAGATGCCAGAATCAGCCACAAGCTCTTGTCCTGGTGCCTTGAATCTAAAGAAGAGGTGTTCTGAGAAAAGAATCAGCAGTTGTATGGGATCAGCAAATCTGGGCCATACATCTTGGAAAAGCTTAACTCCTTCCTTTGAGACTGCTTCTCACTGCCATAGTAACAAGCAAATCAGATAAAGTTAACAACAAATGAAAAAGCAGGACTGGCCTTTAGCCATGTTACTGCTCCACCTGCTCAGAGACCAGCCAAGCTGTCAGTGCTCCAGATGTACTGCATAGCTGGATATTAAAATTTAGCAGAAGTTCATTTCTATTTCACTAAACAGGAGAATGGTTATTGCCTGAGCCTGCTTATAGTGAAACAATAGAAATGTCAGCAGAGGATGACTGGGTTATCAGAATTTAATTTCATTGGGACTGTACTTGAACTGAACTCAGGCCGAATTGAGAAATTGTGATGGGTAGGGAGACATAAAGCTTTCTTCTCCTGTTGTGCAGCAAATATAGGTATTTACTGTACAGCACAGGTACTTGTGGACCAAGGCATTTTTGTTCAGAAATAATTTTAAATTGAAACCATGGCTTCCCTTTTAACCCTTCAATCCCCTTTTGATGGAATTTTTGACCCATTTCATGAAGGTCTTGCACATTTCTGAAATGCTCTGTGCTGGCAGATAGGAAAGAAGCATGAGTCTGAGCCCCAAGTTGTTCTGACTATTGATTCTCATCAATCCACCTTTAAAATAAATCACACTGTTCAGACTGGGTATCAACAAGAGCCAAACACAGTACTACTTATAGAATCACTGAATGGCTTGGAAAGGAAGGGACCTTCAGTGCCCACCCAGTCCCACACCCCTGCCATGGACAGGGACACCTTTCCCTAGAGATCAGGTTGCTCGAAGCCCCATCCAACCTGGCATGAACAGTTCCAATAATGGGGCAAATACAGATTCTCTGGGCAACTGCTTTTAGTGACTCACCACTCTCATCATATAAAAAATTCTTTCTTATACCTGATCCACTTGGTAAGTGCTTTTGGTGCTTTTGATACTAATCACATGTACAAGGCTGAGACAGTGGGTTGTATGGTGATACCTCTGGTATACACAAACACACCAGGATTAGCATCCCCTTGTGCCCTTCTGCCCTGTCATGCCACACATGCATTTAGAACAGTCACTGTTAAAGATGAAACTATTCTGCTGCAAGTGGTCAGAGACCACAGTAAAAACAGTAGTAGTGACCAGCATAAGGGTATCCATCCCATGTGTCAAAGAAACAGGGAAATAAGAGAAAATTTATTTTAGAAGAGCTCTTGGAAAGAAGATTATTTTCTTTCCTTTGTATATACTGAGTAGAAGAGGTTTTACACAAGGCACAGATTTTGCATGTCTGCTGAAAGAAGTCTGAAAAAAGCACTGAAACAAGATTGCAGCTTTTAAGCCAACATTAGCTGATGCAACTGTCTGCTCTGATTGTCTGTTCTCATGCCAAAGTGTTTGTGTCACACTTGTAGTAGAGGTGTGCATCAACGTGACACCCCGTACTGACTTTAATCCTACTACATTCCAAAGTTGGCTTCATTTTCTTGTGGAATTAAGAGAAATGAAACTGGAAACCAGTATCACCAGTTTAAAGGTGTGAATTGTATTACTTGTCAATGCTTCCCATATTGTAAATAGGGTCCATATGGAAAGAGTCTTACAGTAAATAAAAATGCTCTTTATCAGCAGTTGGCTTAGGCATCTGATTTTTCAGTAACCTCAATGCAGGCAGAGACTGACACATAGGGAGTCTTGGACTTGCAGGAAAACATCCACCTAGTAAGTGGAAGCACAGTTACTTCTCCCAGCACCTCATTGATAGGCAATTAAGAATGTTTCCCTGTAGTGGCCAAAAGCAGTGGCTCTCAGATGGGCTGAGCAGGGAATGACACCAAAACAAGTCCAAAGACAGACTTCAAAGCCCACATGGTTCAGGTAACATTTCAACCCACTCCATAATAACTTCATGTGCTTTCCATGAAAATCATGGGAAAATATACACAGAAGGATAGGAGAACTGGTGCAGAACACACCCAACAGATTCATGTCAAAATCTCATGTAGATCTTACTGTCATAGTCTCTGTCCTAGAGACCACAAACACACGCATGGGAGATTGTATCATTGTTCTCTGGTTAAGATAATAACCTACATTTCCACAAAAGCACAGGTGACATATTCCAGCAAAAAGGGTAGGGTTTTTTGGCAGCAGTATCACCAGAGAGAGGAGGTATTTGCTTGGAAATTACAGAAAACCCACTTCTAGCCTGTTTTGTGAAAACAAGAATATCCTCTTCTCAGTTAAATGTGATTCTTGACTTATTCCACTCCTTACTGCTGACTCCTTTCCTTTACTTCTCACAAGACATCAAGAATTAATGAGACAGAAGTTTAAATAAGGGAGAAGATAAAAGCCTAACATACCACTTATGTTTTACAGTTTCATAGTTTATAGGTGTAATTTTAAGTATCACTATGAGGACTGATATTATTTAAACCTCTCAACTATCACATGATCTTATAAAATTGGAAGACCTCATAGACACATATAAAGCTACTTGCTGCTAAAACCACAGGACCAGCTATAAGCTAGAGCCACGTTTAGAGCAAAGCAATTAACACAGAAATGAAATTCTCTTTCACAGTCACACCGAAAACAAAGCACGTAAGTAATATGAACACACATCATGCTGTCTGTGGCTCTGCACGCCATGCTTTTGAATGAAATAAATTATTAAAGAAATTAATGTACCTTCATTACTTATTCTTCAGCTGCTCTGCATCCATTCTTCTAATTAAGAAAATTGCCTAGACTAAATATCGTGATTAAAATAGTGCACCATGTATCTAGAGAATACCTAATTTTTTGCAGTGCTGACTTTTTTATTTAATAGTGATACTTCAGAGATATTTTGTCACTAGTGAATAAGTTTATTCTGGTTGCTTTTTTACCACATCTCTTTAACTTGGATGGCAAACAACATCATCCTATTTTGAGACTCTTAATCTATTTATCAGAATTGATTTTTGGTACACCTTAGGTATATAGAAATGCTGGAATTAAGTGTTTTCTAATATTTTTCAATGACAGTGCTATTGATGAAATAGTAAGAAAAACACAACCAATTCTGTGCTTAACTTTAACTTACGTCATAGACAAAGCATAAAACAGGTCTCTGAAAAAAATGCACTTACCTGGTATGTAAACAATACTTCTCTTGGAGATTTACCTAATTTTCCATTGATATTAACTTCAATTTGACCTTGTTGTGGTTTGTTCATTGGTCCAACTTGACACACAATCCTAAAAAGAAAGAATGTAAGCTTATCTGCTAGAAGTAACAGCTGCAATAACAATGCAGTGTATGTGAGCTACCACACACACTGCCAGCAAGAGCACCAACTTTTCTTTATCCTATACTATGTAATCCAGTGCTGCCTCAGATTCCCAGCAAAACCACCCAAGAAGAGTTTGCTCCTCTATCTAAAGGCTGGTAAAACTGAAACCTGAGCACTGTACCCAGCACTGTACACTTTAGCAGTCTGTTAGTAGAAGTGCCTTCTGCAGAAGACTCAAATTCAGGCCCATAAGTCAGATGAATCTCTGCAGCCCAACACAAGATTTACTGTGGACTTTGTGACGTTAAATAAACCCAAACCCACAAAGGAGCCCCCACCTCCTTGATGCAAACATCAGACCATCAGCTATCTTATAATTTTGTGTTTTAACTGCTGATAATTTTGTTGTGCATCTTGCTACCTTTCAGCTTCAAATTACTGCCTTTTCACGCCTATGATCAAAATCCCTTCAGAATTACTGTTCTCTGAAAATAAATTCACAGATAACACAAGCAAAATCAGAGGTCAAGGAACACTGGCCAGGAAAATGCTGCCTTAGAACTAACACTGCTGCTGAGTGATAGCTAAGATGTCTAAATTGTTATTTCAAACAGGTAAACCACAGAATAAAAGCGTGAAAAGGCAATAAGGATTCGACACACTCGAAAACTGGGACAAATGCTTAATGGAGAGCTGATAATACAGTTAGATAAGGAGGCATATAGTGCTCGCAGCCCGCTCAGTCAGTTTCATCTAGGCCACACCCTGAGGATCACTGCTCATTTCTGTCACTCTCCCTCCAGGATTATTGCTATTCTTAAGCAGTGCATGACTTCTTAAAAAAACCCAAAGTAGCAAAAAACCCCTCAATGACTCCAAATTACTGGGTATAATGTACTTAAATCAGGACTTATAATAAAAGGATTGTCAAGTCCCTCTGCAGATCACTCCAGACTTTTTTTCTGGGGTACTGGCAAATGGACAAAATTCTCTGAATTCTTGCATGTCCTGGCATGTGTACGGCTGCCTGAGCCTGTTCCTCATCATCTCTCTACTGTATTCTTGGAAGTTGTATCTTCATGTCAGGCAGAAACAGGAAACAGTGCCTTTGGAGGAATTTTTACCATATGTCAAGCTAGGGAAAGCAGTTGGGGGCCGGGGCCGGGGGGTGTGGGGGAAACATCGGAGCAGGGATTTTAATTGGAAGAGTTCCCTCCCCTTCCCAGCGCTGGCATGGCCTCCCTTCCCCCACATTCCTAATGGAAAACTACAAAGAATGACTTCTCCAAGGCCAACAATTAAATCACCGCAGAGCCAGAAAGAGCCCTTAAGTGTCTTAAATCTTGCTGTGCATGAGAGCCACTGTCTCCCAAAAAGACTAGCTTTTAACAGCAGAAGGATAGGGGAGCAAGACAAGGCACTTTTTATTACTTTTTGCATTTAATTTTATATAAAAAAGTAATAATAAAATAAAAGAACAGAGGAAGACAAATACAGAAAATGAAATACATCTATTTGAAGATTCTGACAACTTCTTTTTTAAGGCTTCCCTAGTCAGGAACATCCTTCAAAACCTACTAATTTGTTGATAAATGACATGATGCAAGTTGCATTTGTTCTCACCCATTACTACATTGCCAGAACTTAGGGAACCAGTAATGTTGCTATGATACAAGGAACCAGTCATCTCACTTCTGGCTCCTTTCCATGTATTTAAAAATATCAAAAAGCTTTAGAAAAAGCCAAGAGGATGGGGAAATTCTTGTAAGGCTATGTTGCAATTCAATGCAGCTTTTGCAAACACTGAAAATAGGGAATGGGGAAAGATGAGTGGTTGAAAGCACATGTAAATGCAGGAGTGATGGCAATAAAATTGGGAAGCAGTAAGAAATAAACAGCTATTCTTCACCTTCTTCAGTCCTAGAGGCCTGGGAAGCTTCTAAAGGCCTGATCCATACATTGACTAAACCTAAATATTTTTCAAAAGCTAAAAAAAAATCACTTAGGTATCTTCAAAGTCACTTTCAAAACATGCCACAGGAACAGCAAAAAATTCCTGTGTTACACTTTAAATTATAAGGGAAAGAAAGCCAAGGTTTCAATTGCAGCTTTCAAAAGTGAATGAAAGAAAAATCACGCTGCCTAAAATATGCCATTACCCTTAATATTACTACTGAACCTTCCTGCTATGCTTTTCATCAGCTAATATCAAAAGGGTATTTCCCTCTTGAAATTAGAAGCTTGATATAATCTGTAGTAAACACCTAGATACCTACCTAGAAGAATTTAGGCATTCTGTTTTAATTTTTGGCACTGCTTAGGAGTGCGACAAGTTGTCCACAAAACATCTACCAACCTGCTTAGGCAATTCAACATCCATGGACTTGTTGGCTTTAAGATGAAATTTAGTCATCTACAGCTAAACCTAAGCTCTGGGCTCCCTCCCTGTCCCCAGGCAAGAAACTCTGTGGCTGGACTAAACAGAGTTAAGCTTCCTCTTGTTTCGCCTACTTTCCCATAAATCTTGTATGCTTGACTTCACTGTGGTTCAGATTCAGCAAAGTTTTAATGACTAGATGCGCATGTAGAATGCCTTTAATTTAAAAACAAATAGTCTTGATATATGTGCAGTAATGGTTTATGAAAGCTTTTCAATCAAGTAAGGAAAAAACTTCAATCAGGAGCAGGATGGTAGTACACCATTGTAAGTTTGTTGTTGTATTATAATCTAGAACAGTTTTAAATAAGGAGTCAGATATGTTACTATGAAATATTGCAGGTACATCATAGCAATAGTTCTTTCTTCAAATGGTAACCTTTTGTAACCACAAGAAGATCATCTTTTCTTGAAAATGCACAGAGGTTCCTTTTTTTTTTCTAAAATCTTGTGAAAAGCATCCATCAATTACCTTGTGGAAACAGAGTAGAACTCCTCTTTAAAAAGACATTCCTTGTCTGCCACTGTGATATTTTTTACATCTTCTGCCTTTATTCCCAAATTAGATCCCATTATGGTCAAAAGAATTCCACCACTTAGTGGTCCAGTTTTTGGCTCAATCTGTGTTTGCATAAGGGACAGGAAAAAAAAAAGCAAAATTAAATACTGCAGTGACTGTGTTACTCTTTTATATTATTTAAAGCTACTTTGACTTACCAACATTTGAAATGCAGATGTTTCTTGTAGGACAAACAAAAAACATGCTATGCAACTTTTTAATGTTAGTTAATCATCTGTTAGCTCAGAACTAGTTTTCAACAGCTGAAGATTTCATGTCTCCTGTGGCAGACTGTTATGTACAAAACTCTTGCTTGGTGTTTATTCTATTTTAAGTTTGCTTCCTCCACTGAAGTACTATGATTTTGAAAAGCAAATGGATTGCACTCATCTCACAATCCTTCCAAAGAGCTTTTCCAGCATTTTGTTTTTGTGATTTTATCCCTTTAGGTTCGCAGCAGAGTAGTGCACCTTCCTAACACACAGTGTTGCCCTACATAGCATTTTCAAAAGTTTCTCCAGTCCCTCGATTTTCCTTACTGCATCTCATGGTAGGGTGCTGCAGCATGGGCTGATGCTAATCGAGTAATTTGCAAATAAAACGAGGACAGAGAGGATCCTGCAGTTGCAGTGGACTGCTCAGACTGAAATATGGCCCCAACAGGCACTTCAGAATATTTGTTGGGAGGCTAACCTGCTTTCCTACACAATGCTTGGAGCAACTTCAGCAAGGTGTTTTCAGGTCTTCAGCTTTGGAGGGCTGCAACTTTGCCATCAAGAAGAGTGAGGCTGCACCTCAATGTCTGCTCCATCAAAATCTCAGGTCTAAGCAAGTCTGAGCACAGTGACGTGGCTGCCTCTGCTGGCTGCCTAGCCCACTGGCTGTCCATTTGCACTCAACCATAAACAAACTAGTTGAAAAATTACTCAACTGTTTGTCTAGCTGTTTCCAAATGTTATGTTAACATCTAAAGCTAATGTAAGGTCTGAAAACCTAATATATTTTAATATATTTTTTTTTAATCCACAATAATGCAGAAAGAGTATCCCAGGTGAAAACAGTTTTTAAAAAATTTTCCTTTTCCTTTTTTCTCAAATAATATTTACCTGGGCACAGATACTACACAAGCATTCTTCTCCTCACATTCTTTTGAGCTTCTAGGGTATTTACCTTCCTTGGCAGACCTCAGCTGTTTAACAGCCATTTCTTCTTAGATTTACCCTCATGGCCAACTTTCCCCAGTGTAACTGCAGGTCTGCCAGTAGGCACACTGCACCTCTAACTGCACAGTCTCCAGGGATGCAGTGTCTCTACCCGTTTGAGCCACTGGTTTCAGACACAGTTCCTACTGAGTGAAACATCTCTGTCACAACTCTCAACCTCTGTCATATACTTAACACATTTTGTGATGGCTTGGGACGCGTTCTCATCAAATGGTGTATCTGTGTTTCTAAGTACTGATACCACTGCTGCAGCAATTTAGATTTGCCCAGTGGAAGCAAGTATCACTCTTTTCTCAACAATTATGCTCATAAAAGCAGCATTTGGCTTGTTTCTGGAAAGGACAGGGATTTAGTTTTCTTTGCCTGCTGATCCATCAACGTAGGCAACAATCTTCCCTGACCCTGAGTGAATGCTCCAACTGCAGAGTAAGTCAGCACATTTAGCCTCTCTGACTTCTCACATTCAGTTTCTGCAGCCTTGGATTTGATGCTGGTGAGGACTGAAAAAAAATCACTGACACCTAGAAAACATTTTGTGATGCAGAAACAATCTTCTCCCTTATTAAATACTATTTAAATGTTTAGCTTGAAGCCTGTAAATGAACTTGTTATGTACTTGTATTTCCAGGAACAGTGAACCTCTCTTGCAGACTAATTTCAGGTAGAAAGGACTTTATGAGATAAAAAATCCATGCTAAGAATGCAGGAATCAAATGCCACTTTTTAAGCATGAACTGCTACCCTGGCTTCTGACACAGCGAGGACAAGGCTTGAAAAACAAGGAAGCTCAAAGACTCCATTCAGTCTCTTATTTTGAGTCTTTACAAATCTCTCACACACATCACTGCTGACATTATTTCCTTTCGGCTATTTCAGAGGCTTACTTAACACCCCAGGAAAAAAAACCTGCCTTTCAGTATGAGCTTGCTTGGCTGCTTTCTCCCAAAAAATATTATACTGGTAGGGAGAGAAAAAAAGGCAATCTTACACGAGTGATTTCTGGAGGAGGACACGTGTCGGTGGGGGCAGTGTGACAGAGTTTTTCATAGACGCACTTGCTGGGCTTGCCATCTTCTTCACACCAGACACACTTATATTCAGGCTGGGCAGCAAGGCACAAGCTGCAGTCGCTTCGTCCGTAGGAGCAGTTGTACAGAGTCACTGAAAGATGAACAGCAAACATATTTAGACATTTCTCTCTGTTTCAAGGATATTCAGTGTCCTTTAGGCAGGAAAGTATAAAGTTCAGTGGAGTCGTGTGAGTAATATGTACAGTCTGTACTTAACCCCTGAATGATGCTGAGAGAAAATTTTATTTTTCCTCTATGGAAAAACCTGACATTTATCCATGTGTGGAGTATGACTACTCTGCAAATATATTTTTGTCACTCAGGCGCTGTCAAAACATTCAAGTACGAAGTCCTTACTTTGACTAACCTCAATAACACATACAACTGTTTAATGAAAAAATCAGGTCCTCCTGGAGCATCCCAAGACAGATATGGAAGGTATAGACCCTGCATGGGTGTCAGTAGGGGTGGACATCAGCTGACATGGGACCTCTGACAGTTGCAGAATTAAAGGAAGAGAGCTGCCTTTGTTGGCTGTTTCCAGGACATTTGGGACTTTCCATAATCATCACTCATGCCTGAATCAAATAGAAAGTTAACACTTAATAGAATGTTAATCTTTGTTCAAGTTAATACCTCTGTGTTTCTTAATTCTTCTCTGTTTTCTTGCTTTTGTTTTCCCTTTTGTCTTGAGCTGTCATCCTGATGTACACCTTATTCCCTCTGTAGTTCTAGCTTTTCTGAGCCAAGAAATCAAGTCTGATAGTTGTATCTCCCCTACTGATGAAGCAGAGACCAACTGTCCCAGACACTAAGCTTGTTTTGGCCCCCATCAATCTCTAGCATGATGCGCAGTCACTGAATCAAACTAATTTTCCCAAATAGATGCAAAGCCTTGAGACATATCTCGGTGGTTCAACACCATAAGGAGAGCCTGGGCTTGCAAAAAACCATATGGAGATGCACTTGAGAACTAGCCCAGAAGAAAACAGACTGAAAAGGTGCCACAGGTTTCTCTAGGGAAAGTGTGCAAGTTGCCCAGATTACTCAGCATGTGAGTGCTGTGCCTCCCTGGACAGCTGAGATGATTATTGTAAAGAGGAAAACACCTTGCTGCCTGCTTTTCTGTTCCTTTTGTCCCTGCTTCTCTGCACTCTTTGCTGCTCTGTATTTCTGGCCACACAGCCTCCCACCCTCTGCCACTGAGGCTCTGCCACTTTTTGAGTTGAGTAAATCAACTTAACTTACCAGAACAGCAGAAAGCTTTTTAGGTTTCCTCCTGTGCTCTTTCAAGAGTTAAATGTGCTTGCAGATGGGAATGAGTATACAAGACAGAGACTCAACATCTTCCCCTTCCCCTTCCCTTCATTTAGTTCAAGAAACAGTAGCCTTAGTGACACTGGATTTTTTTCAAATGAGCTGCATCTTAAAGATGCAGAAAATAAAGGAAAGTAAACAGATGTGGACAAAAGTAAATCCTTTTGAGATGCATATAGTAAAGGCCATTAAAAACGTCTATTTAAAACAAGCTTTTACTCTCAGAGGAGCAGGACTCTACAAAGGACACTGGCAAAACCTCCCTCCAGTCAGTAGCATTTCAATACACTTGGTATCTTCCTAGACAACAGCAGCAGCAGTAGCTCTTGAAATCTAATTCCAAGAGACTACCATGTCAGATTTGTAGTGAAATGAAAAAGTAAAATGAGAATGCTAGTTTTCCATTATTTTTTCAGCAGTAGCCTTATTCTCCTGCTAGGCATGAACCATACTGCAGATGGCCAAATCTTGGCTAGCCTCTGCCACTTGCAGGAGAATATGTAATACCATACAGCCAATTTTTCTCTAAATGCTGTATGTTTAAAACCCTCAGCATCCAGTTTCACAGCGAGTCTTTAAGATAATAACAGGTTTTTTTCTTTCCCTTACAATGAAGAGTTAATGCAATGATGCAGCCTGATTTTAACCCTTTCTTACCTCTAGTTAGCATATCCACTTAATTTCAAGTAGCTTTACAAGCACAAAATCAGCTGAGATATCATTAGAGGTGCATGCAAAACTGAGGGACTTTGGCATTTGTAAAAATGAATCAATGAGAAAGATCACCCATCAAAGATCAAAGATCATCAGTCTCTATCTTGAACTACCACGGAATTGAGCACAAAGCAGGAGTAGCATCATTTGATTCGTAAACTGAGCACATCAATATGAAGGCACAGAGCAACAAACATAAACCAAGTAATATTTCCTGCAGTTTGTGTGTCAGTTATCCACTCTGTATGTTGTTTGTAGACATAGGGCTGGGGAAAAGCACCAGACTGACAGCCCATGCATGCTGATGCTTGCTTTGTGGACAGTGGCAAGGAAAAGTTTCCCTGCTGCAAATTGCTTTTATAGGAACCAGATTGCTTTCTTGTTCCAGGACTCTGAAAGACTGCAACTGCACAGACACTTGAATGGGAAATATTGTTGAGCAAATCTTCCCCTCGGCCTTCCAAACCTCACATTTCCCACCAAGACAACCACGTGGTCACCAGGTATAGCATGTTTACTGAATTACTTTGTTATCCTTCATTGGCTGGACAGGGATTCTTATTCCACCCCTCAGTAAACAATGTCAGCACTGCAAAGTCTTGATGTCCCTCACATCCGATTGCATAAATGCAATGAAGAAAGCCATGGCCTCAAAGCATTAACTGCTCCCCTTGTTCACTGATCAGCTCATTATATGTACCAGCAGCAAGCTACTCATTAGATTCAGACTCTTATCCATCACCTTGAGATACCAGCTGTGATAGCATCGATAAAAAGGACAAAGGATAAAAGGGATATATTGGATTTCACACCGTTCAGAACCCCTGATGGCTTGAGATGTAAAAATGCTATCATAACTTAGTATTCACAAAGTGTCATACAAAGAAAGGGTTCTTTCACTGGCAGGTTCAAAGGTGCTTCTCAGCAGCAGCCATATATCCAAAGCCAATTCTTTTCAAGATGCATAAAAACACATTACGCTCTGGATTTCATAACGCAAGGGAGTCTGAAAGTGAGAAAGAATTTGGATTTTAAAAAATCCCTTTTATACTAAAAAGAGACATCTGTTGATAATTTTTCAATTCCCCTCTTGGAAGTGTTCTACATTCCAATTTGAATGATAACATTTCTTGAATAATTTAGGTACTTTTTTGTTTTGTTTTTAATGTTTTTCCCTGACTTGGAAAAAAGATGTTGGGAATATTTGGTCAAAATTCTGCAATTTTAAACATGACAGCCTCTGGAATGGAAATTAAGACAGTGTGAGATTGTAATATGACCTCCCTGTAACATTCATGCCAGGTCCTCTTTTAAGTCTTTTAACACTGCACACAGAACCATAAGGAAAATCTTCTAAAAACAGTTCATGCTGCCAGTATGAAAGAGAATAAATTTAAATATTGTACGGTTGGAAAATATGGTCTGAAGATTTATTCTGCAGAGGAAATTACTTGGGGTACAAGTTTTTCCTGATGTTGACCCATCATGCAAGTAACAAGAGGGTTGCCTCCCAGTTTTTGCAATATTCTGCCTTAAATGTCAGCCCAAAGACGGGTAAGGTAGGCCTCAGCTTCCAGATACTGCTCCATTGATTTTAAAGGAGCTTTCTTACCTCAGCTTGGGACTCGTCTTCATTGCTTCATTATTGTATGTTGAAAAGAAATGAAATTCAAATTCATAAAGAGATTTTTATCAGAGATCAGGTCTTTTGCTATAATTTAAAATTTACTTTTAAATAGAAATAAATGAAGAGTAATGAGCTGAAAACACACTGAATGTTTCTGTGTTTCCTTGACTGCCAGCTAACATAGGGACTGCAGAACCTGTCTGAACTGAGACACAGCTAAGAGATGAGATTTCAGGTGAAGTGCATATGAGTGGCTGTGACGAGGATCCTCTTTCTACTGTTTGACGAGGAAAGTTCATTGAGGAAAGGAAAAGATCATTGGAAGAAAAAAATCAAAATACTTAAATGTTTAATTTTCATACTTAAGTATGAACTGGGAAGCTTCGCTATTAGAATTGCATTTCAGAGCAAAAGCAATCTTGAACATTATAGAATCATAAAATCAGAATACTTTGGGTTGGAAGAGACATTTAAAGGTCACCTAGTCCAAATCTCTGCAATGAGCAGGGACATCTTCAACTAGATCAAGTGATTTTTGAGATTGTCCCATGTACAGCCAGGAGTTGGACTTTGTGGGTCCCTTCCAACTCAGGATATTCTGTAATTCTGTGATTCTACACAGAGGCCCATCCAGCCTGAACCTCAATGTTTCCAAGTATAGGGCATCTACCATCTCTCTGGTATCCACAGCACAGCCCTGTGTTAGCCACTGTGAAGAAAACTAACTCTACCCCAGCTGAAACAAGCACAGCAACCTGTGCCAGTGTTTCACCAGCCTCACTTTAAAAAAGCTTCTTCCTTATATCTAGTCTAAATCTACCCTCTTTCAGTGTAAAACCATTACGCCTTGTTCCATTGCAACAGTCCCAGCAAAAAAGTTTGTCCTTATACTTTTTATAAGTACCTCTAAGTACTGAAAAATTGCAATAAGGTCTCCCTGGAACCTTCTCTTCTGCAGGCTGAACAACCCCAACTCTCTCAGCCTTTCCTCATAGGAGAGGTGCTCCAGCCCTCTGATCATCTTTGTGGCCCTTCCTACTCTGTGCTCATTCCAACAGGTCCATGTCCTTCTCATGTGGCAGGCCCAGAGTGGGCACTCCAGGTGTGATCGTGAGAGTGGAGCAGAGGGAGAGAATCCCCTCCCTCACCCTGCTGGCCACGCTGCTTTTGATGCAGCCCAGGATATGACTGGCTTCTTTGGCTGCATGCACACATTGCTGGGTCCAGCTTCTCACGCCCTGCAGGACTGCTCTCAACCCCTTCATATTCCAGCATCTACTTGTGTTTGGGATTTCCCCAACCCATGTGCAGGACCCTGTACTTGGCCTTGTTCATTGTCACGAGGTTTGCACAGGCCCACCTCTCCTGCCCACCAAAGTCCCTCTGGATGCCATCCCTTCTCTCCAGTGTGTCAGCTGCACCACACAGCTTGGTGTCACTGGCAAACTTGCTGACAACACAGATGTCTAATGCACTAGTTTAATAACTTTTGATCTGTCAGATTTAATTGTTCCACCCAAACCAGTAAAACCTACAAATATTCTCATTAAAAAGACTCCAAATTATGAAGGAATTGATTTCTGCTTACTGTAATTAATCTCACTTTAATCTCATATTTTATACTTACCCATCAGTTTGCTGTCAATCTTGACCTTATCTGTTTTTATGGATAAGTTAAGTTGTAGGGTCTCATTTGCACTATAGGAAAACTAGAAAAGATGACATAATAGAGATATTTACACCTTCATTTGGCAAGGTTAATTTCATGCATTTTCTATGATTCTCAATAATCAGACCTGTGAAGGTTTTTAGAAACTCTCCCAAGCCTTATGGCCTTTTTTCATCATGGGCAGATACATCTACAGAAAAATGTTTTAATGAACCTAATTCTTCACAATCAGAATTTTCAAGTACCAAGGGACAGCAATATCTGAATACTCGCTTTTCATTAATTTAATTTACATTTGGTTGTAAGTATCAAAGCAGCAAAAGTGCTGTTCATAGGCAGTAAGTATAGCTGCTGACCCTGCTGAGTTCTCTCTTCCCACACCATCTGGCCCCATTACTTCTGTGGGCACAGCAGACTCGCACCACATGGAGGGGAAATCTCTTGCATCTTTTACAGTGCAACCTCCTCATTTTACAGCCAAATCACAAGGTTCACATGCTCCAAGACATGAGCTTCTGCTCATGCTGAAAGAGCAGCAGTGACAATTGTTGGGAAACAAGAAGAACAAATAAAAATACAGACGCTTGACAAAGCAAATGCTTTGTGCTAGGCACAGATGATGCATAAATGCTCATTAATTCTCAAAACTATGTGTGAGCTTGTAAGATATAAAGTTTAAAGTGAGCATAACATTTGTGAGTCAAACTTAGAGCTTAGAAAATAGATAATTTAAAAAATATTATTTTCTTTCTCAATAAAGCAAGCAAGAGTGAAAGAAGCACAACTACTAGGTAGCCAAGCAACAGCATACTGTTACCATTCTTAACCATTCCTATTTTTACAGATACAAAATGGGAAAGATAATGAATTGGAATGTGGAGAGGGAGAGCACTGAAATTCTTGCATTTTATCCTCAATGACTTCACTTGATTGCATAAAAAGTGAAGAATAAAACAGTAGTGGTCTCAAATTCCTCCAGAGACAGTTCAATAATTCCATGGGTTACACAGGTAGAGAAATCAAGGAGAAAGATTGAAGGCTTTGAGGGGAGACTTCAGGAGCTCTGAGCCAAAAGTATAGCCTTTGACTACTACTGCCAAAGGAGAATCTCCATCAGAGGTGACTTTCTTTTCTGAGAGAAACACATATTACCTGTAGAATTCTGGACACACGTGGCTACCAGAACAGTTTAGAAGAAGAACTGAGCATATTTGCTAGGTGAATAATATTTTCACATTTACCTCTTTACTCACGAATGAAAATTTTCCTTCATCTGACTCATCAACAGAAGCTTCAAATTCGAATTGGCTGTTTCCAACCACAAATTTTTTACCCTAAGGATGAGAAAATTTCAGTTTAGAATTTGTACAGCATCACCAAGCATAGTAAAATATCACCAGGCAATATCTTGTTCAGCACTGAAAGTAATCAAATCCAAATGGAGAAGGCTAATGGGTTGCAGTCATCTTCAAGCAATGCTAGTGAGAAGCTGAGCCAGAGCAATCTGTGACTTTGCTGCACGCCAACATTCATTCACGGTAGGCACACCAAGAAGTTCAAGGAAAGCAAGATCATATATAGCACTCTGTTTTAGGGAGCAATAAGAAAAAGCTAAGAGATGTGAATACTGGATGGCTTCACACATCAGATGTGTTATTAACAGAGCTGTGTGAGTTCTGCCCTTAAAGGTTTTCTCTGTAGGGATTCTGGGCAAAGCATCAGTGTAAGAGTTGCATGGGAAACTGGAATGAACATCTCTCAGCTCTTGCTGCCTCTCTCCTGCCTTACCATGACTCCAGCTGTATTTTCATAGGACAGTCTTCAATGGCAGCACTGATTTAAGGGTTACTACCTCCTAGACTTCTTCTTCCCCTCTCTTCTCCCTAGATCCTAGATCTATTGATTCCTGTCTTAAGTCCGTAGCACATATTGACCTTCACTGCACTGACAAAACTCTCAGCTTGGCTGTTCTGTGATTCAGTCAAAGAACTTGGCTGGCTAAAAATCCTCATCCCATGACATTGTTTCTGTACTGGGTCACTCTCCTGCCCACAGGACAGACATGCAAACAACTTTGCAAGAAGAATATTAGAAAGAAGTGAGTAGCAAGGATATTTTCATAGAGTAATGTTGGTAAAGACTTACAAAATCACAACTCACTTGAGGACAAGACAACCTTCACCTTTATAGGATCACAAAATTGTTTGGGTTGGAAGGGATCTTCAAAGACTATCTAGTCCAACAATCCTGACATAGACAGGGACATCTTTCCCTAGACCAGGTTGTCTGGAACCCCATACAACCTGGCTTTGAACATTTCTAGAGATGGGGTACACACAAGTTTCTTGGGCAACCTGTTCCAGTCTCTCACCATCCTACCTTGCAAAAGATTTCTTCCTTATCTCTCTAAAACTACCCTCTCTCACTTTAAAAAATGTTGCCCCTTTCTCTGACCCTACAGGAGCTGGTAAAATGTCTCTCTCCATCTTTTTTAAAAGCCCTCTTTATATATTGAAAGTCCACAAAAATGTCTCTCAGGAGCCTCCTCCAGGCTGAACCACCTCAACTGTCAGCTTTTCTTCGAAGGAGAGGAATTCCAGCTCTCACCTTCTCTCATTTTCTCACCCTCCAGCTCTCATTTCCATGTCTCTTTGCTGGACCCATTCCAACAGGACCACATCTTTCTTGTACTGGAAACTCCAGAATTGGATGCTGTACTCCAGCTAAAGTTTCAGAGGAGTGGACTGGAGGAAGATACATCACCTGTGACCTACTGGCCACACTTCTTTTGATGCAGCCCAGGATGCTATTGGTTTTTCAGGCTGCAAGTACACATTGCCAGCTCATATCTAATGTTTCATTCTCAAGTCCTTCTCCATAGGGCTACCCTCTAACCATTCAACCCCCACTTTGCACTGACCCAGATGCAGAACCTTCTCAGTGGCCTTGCTGAACTTCTTGAGAACTTCATGTGGATGTAAAGAACTATTTTTCTGGTCAAAACTCTGGTTTTGACCAGAGCCATCTGAGTTTGGAGTGCGCACAGCAAAAAAATAATGGTTACTTGATTCCTCTTTTCTGCTCCAAATGTTAAGTACATTGTCTCCTGCTATCATCTAAGTCTGGTGTATGAGCACCTTATCCTTTTTATTTGTAGCTACTTCTTCAATTTTGGAAACACAGGTAACTTCTGGACCACTAGGTTTATCTAATGAATGCAGTGGAAAGCCTTCCTGCTGCACCTTCACTGTGACAGGCTGGGCAGCGGACATGAGCCCACCAAGGTTTGGGGGTTTGGGGCTGAGGAGGACAATGTGTTTTAACCAGATAAAGGACCTGACTCGAGGCTGGGTGGTTATTTTATAGAACAAAACAAACCTTTTACTTCTTCCTTCTAGGAAGCTAGATATAGAAAATAAGCCACTGACTGAGCTCTGAAAACCCTTGTCTGAAAATTTACAGCCCATTCTGCCTTACAGAAAACATCTACATAGTCCAAGTTTTAAAACATCTCCTCACAATTTTTTTTTTGCCTTGTTTTCCTTGCCCCACATATTTTAATATAGCATGTGTTTTTCAAAAGTGTTCAAATTCTGCTGCTCCTGTGTAAGGCTTTCCCACACGCTCAACAGCAGGCTCTGGGAGAGGAGGAGAGCTTTGGTGTGTGTGACAGCTGATACCTGGAGTGCATTGAAATCAGGAGTCGCTATACCACGCTCTTGAGCAGAAGGCAACAGAGTTCACAGTCGGTAGTTTTGGGGAAAGAGATGTGTAGCAAACACTAGGAAGCAGGTTACACATCAGACACACATGACAAAGACAAATCCAAATGGGAAATTACTTTTAACGAAAATCTTTGGCGAGCTAATAAGGTTATCTTGATGCTGGTACATCTGTCTCTCCTACTGTGCCAATCTTTCAAGGACTCAGCTGGAGAATGCCTCTCAGAAATTGCATGCAATATGACTGATCAGCACTAAATTTCCCTTCCTCTGCCTGTCCTGGATGGCGCTATTCCCAGAAGAATGACAACAGCTTGGATTTATCTCTCCTTCCTACTGAAATTCTTCCAGAGGAAGGAGGGGCGGAAGAACAGTCAGCAGCTCCTCCTCTTTTAGGCTATTTCCCTCCAGTGGAAGCTATCATGAGGAGACTTATTCTTTGTACTTTAAGCATTTACAAGTTAAGAGGAGCATACAAAATGTGTGAGTTTATACTTCCACCCTCAGTGGAAGTATACCAGTTTCTATATTTCCAGTATAGAAACAATTCTTGATATAGTTCTGCAACAGCAGTTTTTTAAGGCATTTACCTCTCCTACTCACTAAGTAAGCCCCTTAATGTTCCTCTACACCTAGAGATGAAGATGCTTATATGCACATTGTTGGATAGTGCACTTAGTCACCCACGGCAAGGCTGGGTGTGCAACCCCCCTTTAAGTAAAGCACAGATTAAACAAGATAATTGAATGGGTAGTTCAAAGTGACATCACAACATTAATTTTTTTCTTTTTCTAAGCAAGAATTTAGGCAAGGAAAATAGGAGGAAAATGGATATACCAATGTCCTAACCAATAAAGACCTTAAATGTGCTCATAGCTGCATGGCTGCTAGCTTTTAAGATGCTGTAATGCCCAGCATATCCTGTGGCAAAATTGTTCCACATGAGAAGACAAATGCTATTTAGCATTTGGGCTGTGGGCCAAGCCCTACAAAATATCCATCCATGGCTTCTCCTGAGCCACTCTGTTTTCCATGAAATGTTTACCAAAGGCTGAGTGTAAGTTATGCCCTTCACTCAAATAAACTTTCAGTCATCAAAGTTACTGCTTCAGATAGCATGACCCCACAGGCATGAGTGCCAGTATGATTACGACTATTTCATGCCTTATTTGTCTGTTATCACAGATATTAAAGGCCTGGGTATACAGCTATCGTCACTGTGTGTGTTTGTTGAAGTCCTGTTACTAAAGGCATTCTTGTTTAGACTTAAAAATGCACCTCTGTACCAGGATATATGGAGCTGACCCCATGACAGAGATGACATTTTCACATTGCTCCCACCCAAGAAAAATTACTCTGACATCATTTGACACTCACTGCTTTCCAGCATCTTTCCAGTTTTGGGACTATGCATTCACCTTGACTTCCTACAGAGATTTGAATTCCTCATAAGCCTTCCCAGTTCCATGTTAAAAAAATACATTCTGTAGGCAAACTGTTAAACATTGCTACCCATGACAAAGTATTCAATCCACAGGATATGTCTTTGCATTTGTTAAATGCAATTGATATCTCACAGAATTAAAAAACCCCAGCAGTGTTTTCTCCATTTCCTTTTTGTTACTAGTAGTTCAGAAAGATCAAAGTGCTTATTCATAGAATAATAAACTAGATGAAGTAGTTTTTGCATTCCTGCTGCTGTTTCTCCTTGGAGGACAAGGGTCCACTAGAAGTCAGATTCAGCACTTCTAGATTATGCATCTGCCCTGAATTTCTCTAGAGAGAGAAAGGGCTCTTCCAATTATAACAAAGGAGCAGGAAACAATTTTCCTCTTGGGCAGAAAAACATCTCTTCACAATGCTAAACAAAAGAAATACAAGTATAATCTCTAGAATGCTTTTCAGTTTTTAGCAAGGAGAGCTGTGGGTGTAGGAGAGGTGTTGTATGCCACATGTTGTACACAGCCAGACGTCCTATCAGGGACCAGTTCTGGCATCTTGGAGAACAGACCAAATTTGCATTTCACTGTCTGCATATATTTTAAGGTCTTCAAACAAAAATGTTTATTTTTGAACATATGTTTTTATAACACAGCTATCATATATGTCTATAGTAGTGACACATCATGGTCATTATATGGTGCTTACAGGTTGCTTTGTGCACTTCTCTGAATACCCTTTTTTACATTGCTACTCTTCAGGCCTGTTGACCCTTTTCCATGCCTTGGTAGGAGCAGCAAAGGTGAGAGAAGGAATTTAGAAGCTATACAGCACTCCAATTTGAAAAAGGAAAAAAAAAACCCTCAAAAAGAAGAGCCTTCATTCCCTTGATAGATGGCCAGTAGTTAAAGAAATCGATGCACTCCCCAGTGCATCTATCATCAATTCACATTTACACAAAGCCAACACAGAAACAAAGAATAGAAACTGATAACAATACTTGAGCTATCACCTAAAAATGGTTTTTAAGCTTCATTTTTATCCAACTAACAATAACATTTTATTCATTGTCTTGAGAACTAGACTATAATGCAATTAAAACCCTGGGGTCTATCTGACTTAGAAGCTTTCTAATTTATTTGCTGGAAGCAACTACTAAGAAAAGAGAAGCCTTTGCTATGGATGAGAAAATACCTGTTCTTCTGGTTTGATGGTCACACACACACACACACACACAAAAGCGAAAGATGATGTTATCCAAATTAAGAAACATTTAATGTCTGAGTGCATTTTTGTGTTTGAAAGGTGAAAACTGAATTAAGCACACAGAGTGATGTCATTCTAGAACAATAGCCACAAAACCCACCAAGTATTTAAATAGAAAAAGATGTGAAACATTCACAATTCCTACATCTCTCATTTCATTACATGAAAAATAATTGTCCAGTGTTTTAATAGGTCCAACCTACATTCTTTAAAATGTCCCCTCCACTTTAATAGAGTATTTCTCCAGCTCTGATTCTCTCTTGGTGATGACTCTACCACAGTAACCAATATTATATCAAACTTGAATGTGCAGCCCTTTTCTTTCTTTAAATTACAAGCAGGATCTCCAAGGCACATGAACTAATGCTTTAGGAGTGTGGATGCAGTTTAAGAGGCATTCAAATGACAGCTAGCATTGAATTAATCTGCTTACCCGATAATAATCTAGATGTTTTCCCTCAAAATACACAGTTGTTTGGTACTCCATAGGTATTATTGAAGGGTCAGGGTTTAGAAACTGCGGGCATTCTCCTTCCTGGGGAGAGACGCATTTTACATGTTATTACAAATAAAAAGTCTTATCACAACAAGCTCCAATGGCCTTTGGACAATAGAATGATTGTACTGAAGAACTTCATGCTTAAAATACAGTGACAGATTTGATTACACCCTTTCAAATTAGACATGCTAAAAATGACTGCAGCGTATGTCAAAGCTGTGGGTGATTATCTCTCCCTGCCTTGAAATCTGGTTCCTCCCAGTGAAACAAAATAGTAAAAGGAACAGAAATATCCTTTCAGGAGTTATTCAGTCTCACTGCCCCGCCTCAATCACACCCTTAAATTTCCACCCCCGCACTGTCACTAAAAAAAAACACCTTACACTTCTGGAGTTGTTAACTTTAGAATAATTTTCAAATCTCTAATTCAACCAACTGATATGAGAGATCCAGCAAACAAAATATTGAAGTGTTCTAATAAAAAACCCAATAGCCTTATTTTTAAACATTACCATATTTTGTTTAATCACATCTTGTACTGAAGAGGACTCTTCACAGATATGTCTCTTCCAGTCCCACTGGCAATTCCATCTATTGCTTGCACAGGAATAGCATCTACAAATATAGCATGGTAGTCATGACAAATTGTCAGGCTTTTCCCCCCGCTAACAAGAAAAGTAAACAAAACTCCATATTTATTCATAGAGGGTAGATCAGTCTGTTAGAGTGTCCTTACTATATTAAGCTCAAAACTTCATAAGAACAGTTCAAGAACCCCAAAAAACTATTTTATCCCTTAAATAAATATTTGAGCAAGGATCAGAAAACCATAGCATTTGCAAAAACTTTGAGATCAAACCTGAGAGGACTGAAAGCGATTTTGATCAGCCTTAATACATAAGGATGAACAAAGGGTTTGGGCTGGCTGCACCTGCCCTATTTGAATGCACTGCAACCCAAAGCACTAAGCTACTATCGTTACAGGGAACAAGCAGGCACACAGATGTCCATGTTGATCACCTGCAGACACATTAGCAGCTACAGAAATGGCAACGCAATGAAGTGGCCTTAATTATATGTGCCATGAATATTTCCATTCCATGCCTTACATTGCTGGCTCACCAGGTGCCCTTCAACCACTTTTAAATTCCATTAAAATGTAAGAGAAAGGATTTGGACACTGGCAAATTTTGAGTGCCAAAGGCTTAATTATGAAATGGTTGAGTAATTCAGGTGCCAGTTACCTAACATACCAAACTACAGGATCTAAACATTTAAGAAGCTGAAATACTTACGGCTGATTTTCAATAAGATTCATTGCTTCTTCACAGTCATAAAAAGGGTAAGTATGTGATGCAAAAAAAATCTTGTTCTTTTCAAAGGTTAACTGAAGTGGAACTGAAACATGATCTATCACAAAAGAAAAAGAATTATCCGAGTGGTTGTTGAATTCTTCAGCTCTTGAGCTGAATGATACAATGATAACAGTTTTATTATTTTACAGGACATAAGCAAATATTTAACTATACTGTTAACACTCTGGATCTCACGACTTTAAGTCTGTAAGTTCTGTTTTTTCTTTTTAAGCTTCACAAAAATTTTCAGCACACAGTTCTCAGAAGAAAAGCAGAGAGAAAAAATGGAAGAAGCAAAATTAAAGAATAGCTTTGTTTTACGGAAGCGTTTTCCAGTGGTGCTATCATCATGCTAGATTTTTAAAGAGTCTAGAAGAACAAGGAAAACTGATTAAAGACATAATTGAACACAGATGAAAACTGGCACAAGAACAGTAATTTTAAATAAAACATTTTCTTAAATATGAATATGTCTGCATGTAAAATTACTTCTTTCATTTGTGAATTAAAAATGTTATGTGAATTCAAGCAAGGGATCTTTGTGGTTAATGCCCAACAGTGCTTGCAACAGTTACCACAGGCACTTGAGAGCTTCAGTTTGCCATACACGATTTCTCCACAAATGTACTTCTTGTCTGGATTATTACTAAAGAGTGAAACCGTTTGAAATACCTTTTGCTGAAATCATTAAGCCCTTATGACAAGCTATTTCACAAGCTATTGAGCAATTTCAAACTCTGCTTTCCTTGAACAGGTTCTTGGAAGACCATCAGCTGCCTGGCTGAAAGTTACCTCTGCCTGCACTGGGTCCCCTTGAATATTTCAGACTCACAGGAATGATAGGGGATTTCCTAACAACATGAGAAAAGGCATCCTTCCTAGAAATTCCTTTTGGAACCAACCAACCACAACCCAGACTTTTCCAACATCAGTAGGGCTTCTTAACAGTAACTGGATGTTTCAGGACTGCCAGAAATATACAAATACCATGCATACAAACATCTTAAGGGCAGGTGTCAAAAGGATGGAGCCAGACTCTGTTCAGACAGAACAAGGAACAACAAACTGAGACATAGGAGGGTCCATCTGAATAGGAAGACAAACATCTTTACTTCAAGGGTGACATAGCATTGGAAAAGGCTGCCCAGAGAGGTTGTCAAATCTCCTTCTCTGGAGACATTCAAAACCCACCTAGACGAGATGCTGTGCAATCTGCTTTAGGTACAGCTGCTTTAGCAGGGAGGCTATACTAGGTAACCTCCCCAGGCCCCTTCCACCTGTAAAAATTCTGTGGTTCTGTGAATGCTTGTAGCAGCCTGCCTTCTCCTGGTGTCTGCTGAGTTTCTGAGCACCCTAATATTACTTTGGAGCATCCTTTCAGATGTGCAACCAACTCAGAGAGTCCATATTATTTCTAGATTACTTGTTTACTCTAATGTCTTCTCTGACAGGCTTCTAGTCTTACTAGAATGTTAGATGACATCAAGATATCACATTTATCAACCCCACTGCTTTATGTCCTGCTTTACAAAATATTTAGGGAACGTGAATTGTCCTTAAATAACAGAGTGCTGCTTTAACACTTAGCAGAACCTGATACCACGACATACCCCAGCTAGTGTAAAATTCAATGAGATTTTAATGCAATTACTCTCTCTGCAACTAAAATTACATTTTTACCTGTTTCACCCTTAAGAGAATTGAAATTTATCTTAAAAAGTGCTTCCAAGTACCACTTTGACAGTTCATGACTGTTATAATACATATAAAAGACTTATCCTCAGGGGTATGTCTGCAAGCCGTAAGAGCACATGTTTTTTGCTTGCAATTTCTCTTCAGATTTTTCAACTTTATACATAATAAACAGTGATGTGTAACGAGTTTCATTCCATGTGTTTATGCATCAAGATGTATGAACTACGGCACGAACAAAGCACTGTCTAGGAAACTGCACAGAATTATGGCTGGCAACAGACCGTAGGCCTGTAATCAGTGGTTCAGAGCAACGGTGCAGTCTTTAATTATAAGGTGAAGTATTTTTCCATCAGGCTTGCTGCTGAACAAGTTGACACACAGAAGAAGAGGCAGAAGGCTAGATGCTAGAAAGGACAGCCTTGTGACATGAACCAGAAAAAAAGCCACTGAAGTACTGTTGACCAGAGCAAAACTAAGAAGTCAGACATGAATTCCTTCATAGCTGAAGCAGGTATAAATATCTTCTGTCCCCACAAGTCAGAGTGCTTAGGCTTAGATTAGGTTAACTGGGTTTTGTTTGTTTGTTTGTTTGGGACATAGAATAGCACTGACTCCATGTTATGTCTCTACCAAGCTACTGTTTCAGGTTCCCAGCAGAAACATTGGGAATGCTACAGCTTGTAAATATATCAACAGAAAAAGTTTGAGCAAATTGACAGTTCAGCAACAGACTATTTGGGGAAAAGGACTGGAAGAGGAAAAAAACCCCACCTTGTAAGCACCTCATATAAGAGCAGAACATTAGAAACAGCAGTCTATGTTATTTTCTCTTATTATCCATGTAGGGTAGCAACATTTCTTTACCTTGATGTTTTGGTGTTGGTGGAATTATATCAGGGGGATCACAGACAATAACTCCTTCTTTCAGCTGAGCAGAATGCACCGTTTCACCAAAGGTACAGCAAACCTTGTCACTCTCAGTCAAAGTTGGCAGTGGACTTACAGTCAGTTCCACCTGGAAACAAAATTTTAAAAGGGTAAAATATTTGGAAGAAATGAGCTAAGACTCAGTAAATAGGAAAATTTCAATTTCAAAGGTGATATTCTAGCTAGTGTCACAGAGCGTGGCTCTCCTTTTCAATTTTTACTTCTTCCCATCTGTTAATCTTTTCTCCTTAAACCTCTACCAATCTTTCCCGGCTGGGTCTTTGTTGAATCAGACTGATAAAAAAACCTCTCGTCCTGTCAATGCATTAGATCAGATCAAAATTGTCTGTACAGACACACCCAAAACCTTTTATTCTTGTCCAGTTTAGCAACAGTAAACAGACTGGTTAACACTTAAACCCTGACAAAATTAATAAAAATTTTAACAAAATAATAAAAAATTAACAAAATTTAACAAAATTAATAAAAATTTAACAAAAAATCCAATACTGAGAAAGGATTTCTGAGAAGTGGTGAGATCTTAGCTTCCTCAGAGAAAGAAAGCATTTGAGAAACTAAAAGGAAAATAAGATGGGAAAACTTAACAAGGAAAGAGAAAACAATTCAGCATCTAGCTGAAATTTGGGATGCTGTTCTTGACTTAATGTTTCAAGTGTGTTAATTATACAGTTTAACTTTTTCCATTTTGTATTGCCAGTAGAAAAGACAACGATCCCTTTCTCACTGAAAGCAGTTATACTCTACTAATATTTTCATTCAACATAGAAATGGCCTTAACACAATGCTGTTTACATAATTTAGGAATGGAATTGAAGTGACTTGAAAGGAAGTTTCTTTATTTCTAATTAAGAGGAATTAAAAGCCATTTTATTGATTTTACTTGCCAAACACCCCCAGGAAGCACTCGGTCTGCATTGGCACACTCCATTTGGAATTAGAGCAAGCTATGACATACTGATCACACTCCAAAACCTTGGTTTTGCAGTTTTGTTGCCACAGAGTCATTTTGCATGCTGAATTTACCTTCTCCATGTATCCAGACAGCCTTTGCTGTGCAGGCAAATCTGCTGCTGATTTTAAAGCAACAGCTTATGGTTTCACTGCTTACTTAAGTTCATGTTCAAGTAAGCTGAAAGGGCAGCATGAAATCTCCCCTACCAATTACTTTTTATAGGTTATACAACTCTGTGCAACACTTTCATAATATTCAGGTAAGTGCTTTATCATCCATACTAGTGCATCACTTTGGTTTACAGAGGTCAAAAACACAGACTCAACCTGCGAGAACAGCAGGCAAGGCAGACACTGTGAGAAATGACAGAGACTGAGATACCAAAACAGTCTCCTATTCCGAGTCTCCACTGTGCATAAAGAAAAGCAGATACTCATCTTTATGGCAGTCACATCAATGTTCTTAAAGAATATTTATGGAAAGCATCTCTCTGTTGTACCTTAGCAGGAGCTCTGCGACTCATATTCAGAGGGTCTGCACTAATGATAGTCACACATGTGCCACTTGGACTCCACAGCCAGTGGTTCTCCTTACCAGCTGTTTCACAGTCTGCCTTCTTTGTGCACCTGAAAAAAAAAAAAAGGAACAAAACCCAAAGCAGTATTATAGCTGGATTCTGCTTTCCCTGAACTATGCAACAATTTCATTATTAGAGACTGGAATTACAAGATGACATTACAAGATGACTACAAATTTGCTTTAATATTGGCTAGTGGGGTTGCCATTAGAGAATTTTTAACAGAATAAGTGGTGTAATTACAACTGATGGTTTGACATGTCAAAAGCAAGTGCCTATACTATTTTGGACAGCACTTTGAATTAGAAAACCTAAATCCATACAGAGACAGTGATAGCACAGGAACCACTGGCAGCGGAGCCATCTGAATTCAAGCTGATAATCTTCATTGCAATATATAACAACATCCTGAACGAGAGGGCACAGACTGTTTCTTTTCTGCAGGTCAAATGGCAGACACCTACATGTTGTCACTGATAAGACACAACACTCAAGAGAGCAAGATCCAACAGAGGAGGATTGCTGGGGTATACAAGCTTGTGCAGAACTTCAGTGTAATCCCAGTGCTAGAAATGTTATTTTGTAGGGAAAGTTTTCATTAACTCCTGCCACTATTTAATACCTCTTCCTGCCAAGGCAGTGTTACAATTATGGGAAGACAGGAGCAGCGGTGCAGCCTCACCAAAACCACTTGATTTTCCCAGCTCAAGCACAGGAAGAAATGCTGCAGTACAGAAGCTGCATGTGGCTACAAAAGCTTGTTGAGGTGGGGACAGTCTCATGTGCATTCTTTCCATTCTGTGCAAAGTTTAAAAGAAAATGCTGTAGGATCTCTGTCTGCTGTTGCAGAAAGTTGACTATTAACTCATCAGGGTCTTTAATGCAGTGCAGCTGTTGCACAGCTATGTCAATCCTCCTTTAAATAAATCATTTACATACAGAGTCAACATGCACATTACACATCCCTAAACACACTACTACGTGCTGTGTGTGATCATGAGACAGAACTGAAACTTAGAAATGAAGCATTTTTTCCTCCCCTTTGGAAATAATATTAGCAAATGTGAAAATTCATGTTTGCCTGTTCTCAGAAACCATTAATATTTTGAGATATTGAGGTCAGTGGTCATATCAGAAACCTGAAGGGAAATCTAAGGAAAATTGCCTTTTTTATGATACATGCCAAAGCCTTCAACTCCCAGCAGCCCAGGAGGAATTTGAGGTTACATTCCAAATTCTCAGGTTTCATCCACAGCAACCGAAACCCCAGGCTGAAAGAGTTACAGTATATTACATAAACCTGCACACACAACATAAGTTTCTCTGCAGTGCTCCATATTATGCTACATCAGGCTGATAGGTAACCTAATGCAATAGTTCACATTTTCAGGCAGGAAACTAGAAGCCTGAAATTCATCTGCATATTATAATTAAACAGCCTCTTTGTTCCAACAGCAAGAAGTTAGAATCACTAATTCCCAACCACACATGCCAAGGGGTTAATTAACTTAGTAGTCAAAAAGAGAACTGCAGGACTGCTCTTCCCTCTCGGCACTCTAATCAACGCAGAGTGTAAAGAAGAGACATTCCAGGGCTGTTCAGTGCTGTCCTAGTTTACATGTGCTTGAATATTCATTCAGTGAACCTCTGCAGATAGTCAGCAAAATGTCACTTTCTGCTCTCCTACAGGCAGGTGAGGGTTCCCTGTAGCTACATGTCTTGATAGATGATGTTTATGTAGAACCAGCATTTGAGCTATACACTCTGTTTTTGATATGGAACAGTTTTTTATTTTATGCTCTTTTTTACACTTTCCTGATGTACTTAAAATACATGCTATAGTTTCTAAATCTGAAATACGGAGCATTTTTTTTATTTTCTGGGAGACCATGTGACTGTACAGTTGAAAGAGTGATAAAACATACAGTTAGAAGATGTATAATCATTCTCAGTACCAGCAGAAAAGTATATATTTTCCCAAACTAATCAAATCTGAAGAAGTCAACGGGAACTTTTTTGTGTGCACGGAATATCGATATCAATGTCTGCATGATAAAATGAAATGACTGTCAGGAGCGTAAGGCTGAGTATGAAGAGCTGGGATCATCATGCCAAGCAGTCACCCAGAGCACAGGTCAGAACGTGAGCAGCTCCACTGCCTGCACCCCAGCACAGCCAGCAGCACTCACCTGCCCTCCCTGACGCACCAGCCGCAGTACGGGTCCCTCGCCTGGGCACACTTCTCACAGTCCGAGTACTTGTGGCAGTCCTGCACGGGCAATCGGTACACCTGGAAAGCCAAAAGCAAGGCAAACTAACAACTGAAGACAGCACAAGGAGGTGGAAACATTTGTGGACTTAGCTGTGCAGTGTCATTGCCTGTGGCAGCTGTATTATTATACTCAGAGCTCAGCCTGATTTTAACAAAATACGTACAAAACCAGTCTGTTCTTTTCCCCCTTAACAACGCCTAAATTCACACACTTTTTTCTGCTTTTTTTTCCCTACTCCAATATTATCTAATCTGTCTTCAAAGTAATGTAGGACATTGTTATAATCAAGAATTATGAGCAAGCCTTATAAAAATTGAGCTTTTCAGTTCTTCCAGTTATATTACTTGTGAAAATCTACACCTCAGGACAGAAACTGCATCAGCGATGCTCTGAATTCAAGAAGCAGCTACTGCAGGGTGGATATTTTCAAAAGACTCACTTGATCTAGATCATTTGTCTCACTGGCTGGATCATTTTTTAAAGAGAATATTCTCCTCTCTCTATCACTACCATGGAGGTGAAATTGTTTGGAAATGCAGTTCCAGCCAGAAGGCATTTCAGAAAGCCTGCAAGCATAAGAGAGCCAGGGCATTTTGGGTTACTGCATTTCTCCATGCATAACCTTCCACCATGGAATACATTCACTAAATAAAATGGAAATAATTATGACAGGAAGCAGCAGGGAAAAGAACATCATCAGTTCTCATGTCTCATTCCCCCAGTAAATATACAGCTTCCAGTTTTGATTTCCTTTGGTGTGGAGAATAAACAGTGTTTTCTTTGGCTCACAGAAAGAAGAGCCATTCCTTTCAGCTATGCTGCTGCAATGATGCAAGAGGAAAACAGGACATGCATCTTCCAGTTTATGACTACATTTTACTTTTAAAGAGCACAAAAAGTGTAGAAACAGAAACTCTGAGATGTAGGCTTTCTTATTGTCTCATTTTAATATAATGCCAGTCTCCTCTCACTGGCAATTATGAAGTTACTCTGACAGTCTGAGTTTGGCCTTTTCTTCATATCTGGAGAGTTAAAGAAAATGACTCAGTTAAGGATAATGTCAATATTGTGCAATTTTCTTGCATTTATTAATACAGAGGTTTACCTTTTCAACACTATCTTCTTTTTAGCTTACTGGAGCTGTGTCACTAGCACGTCTCACTAACTGGTACTCATAAGTAATTTAATATCCAGTGAATGATTTTTTTTTTTAATTTGACAAAATGTTTGTTTCACAATTCTGGCAGGCAGAAACTAGAGATTGCTGTCTCTGTAAGTTTTGTGTGACCTTAAAGACAAAAAAACCCACCAAACCCAAAAAGCCAGCTCCTTTAACAGCCAATTTCAAAACGCAAATAAATTAATTTTAGAGCTTTTCAAGTTGGCACTCTAAATCAAAAAATGTTAAAAACTAAAACAAACAAACAAGTTTGATCATGGTAAGTGACTGCCACAGACTTCTGTTTTCCTCCAAATACATCAAGTACCCTAAGGAATCTGAGGTCCTACCAGTTATGTACACTTGTAATGAACCAGTATGACCACCATAGGGGTGCTAAGCTCCTTTCCAAGTCCCACAAGAAGTGCAAGGGGTTTCTCCTGCTCTCTGTTCAAGCTTTAGGAGCAGAGGGGACTGATTGCTGAAAGTATTTGCTCAAAAGCCCCCACTGCTCTTGGCACCACAACAGAAGCTGGGAGAAAAGAGGGGAGAAAGGTGAAATAGGAAAGGAAGAGCTTGATTCTCCCTGTGGATCTTAACCTCTGAATTGTTTTCCCCCGTGTTTCTCTTGATCTGATTTATTTTTAAAGAAGTTATCACCTACCACATCACCATTTCCATTTTGTTCAAGTGCTCATAGAGGCCAAGAAATTAATTTCTAAATGCTGGGGCAGTCTGCATCTGCCAGGTAGCTCAGCAGTATGCATGCCTGTCGGTGCAGCCAGTCGTTCTTTATTGTTTACCTTTAACCATTAAAACTCACAAATCAGGGTTCTGATATCTCTATTCCCACAACCCACAGCCATGCCTAACCCAGACATAGATGTTTCATGCCTTATTCTTCTCCCCTTGCTTATGTCACTTTGTTTCTCCCAGCTCCGAAGGCCTCCATTCTCCTCCTGTCTATCTGCTTCTAAAAGTGGGTGGGACTGCTCACTGTAATTAACTCCTGGAGATGACAGTAATGTAATGCCATTACAGAGCTCCCAACTTAAGCTATTCATATTTAAGCTAAACAGGTTTTGTAAAAGAAAACTATTATTCACATTATTCAGAAACTGCAGTGTCTACAAGAGCTACTTGGAAAAGATTTAAGTAAAATCCTTTCTTCAGCAGAAATTTGCTGCAGTCTAAATTTAAATGTTTTGTAGTGATTGATCTTTTTTGCAGGTTTCCTCTGAAACAAAGTTTTCTGCTGTCCTTCTAAATTCTAGCATGTTAAGCTGACTGTCACCAGAAAGCTTGTCTTCCTTCAATGTTGCTGCTATTCCTTATATTGCTCAGCAGCACACAGAGTAGCCTGGTGCAGACCTCAGGGCTTTTACATAATGTGCCAGCTTGTCAAATGTGGGGCCAGGCCACCCAGAGTTTTGTAGACCACGTTGAAGCTCGGAGTTGTGTTCCAAATCTGAACAGAAGCCAAATGAGAAGTATCAACAACTCAAAAAAAAAGAAAAAGTAAAGTAACCTCTCTCTCACACTGTCATATTATTAAATGTTTTATCACTTGTTTTTCTGGCATTTTTTCCAATGTTGTTTCTAGCCTAAAAACCTTCGGCTAGGTTATAACATTCCTGCAGCAGGAATTTCTATTAATCCTTTTATAAAACAGCCAGAAAACATTTTTCTTGCACTGTCTTCCAAAATACTCTCCTTTCACAACCCCTCATTCTTCCCGTGTTAGTGGTGCGGAGCATGTTGCATTCCATGTCATTGGCAGGGCTGCAGATGGTCACAGCCTGTCACCCACCTTGCCCTGGAGAGCTGCTGAACAAAGTGTTTGAGGCTGGCAGCTCCAGCCTCCACAAAGAAAAATGTCAGAAGAGCGTTACCCCTGGGGGTGGAGGAGAAATCTGGCACCCCTCTCATTTCCTACTTGCTTTCTTTCCTCCCTTTTTTTACAGACCTCCATTGTGCCTTCACCTTACAGCAAAAAGAAGGGGCCTAGGAGAGGTTGCCCATGCCTCTCCTAGTGAACTTGGACTTCTCCTACTGTACTCAGTTCTAGCAGAAGCTTGAATGAAAGTGTTTCCCAAATATATAATTCTCGCTATTGCTTCTTAGTTTTTGACACTAAGACACACAAAACTGCTGGTGGCTTTACAGACATGTCAGTGAGAGCACATCAGCCACCAGCACCCTGAGTCCTGAAGTGCCCTTGAAGGGATCTGATGGCAGCTACAGCACACACTGGCACCCCACGCATCTCACACAGAGCACTAGGGCTGCTGACCCTGAGGCGTGCTGGTGCCAAACATCTCCACTTCATCCCTCTCACAGAGCCTGTACCACAGCTCCAGAGGGCAACTCACTTCCCATTCTCAGTCACTAAGCACTAAGCAACATTACAGTTCTCCAAGTCACAACAAGGTGAGAAAGGTCTTCATACACACGGGGTAGAGGAGTCCCACCAAATAGGGCAATTTCCAGGAACAACTGGAAAATGTATAAATCTCAAGTTAAGTTGCAGAGAAAGAGGGCCGGGTCCTTAATGCAAGCAGGACACATTACCTTGTCTGTGGTCATCACGTACAGATTTTCTTGGGTTTGATCAAGGACCAGGTCCTTCTTTACAGGTTTGTTTAGATCGATAGTAAGAGAGCTGTACTCAGTTGCAGTGGATGACAGGAACACCTATGTTGTGGAAAGAAAAAAAAGGTGGTTGATGTTGCCTTTTCCCCCACAATATCATTAAATCTGGTTACTGCTGTAAAAGACAATAAAAACTTTTCTAAAAATACATCAAGAACAAAGGAAGGACTAAGGCGAATCTTCAAGAAAGAAATTGAGGTGCTGGAGAGTATTCAGAGAAGGGCAATGGAGCTGGTGAAGGGTCTGGAGCACATGTCTGATGAGGAGTGGCTGAGGGTGTTCAGTCTGGAGAAACAGAGGCTCAAGGGGAGACCTTAACACTCTACAACTACCAAAAAGGAGGTTGTAGTGAGGTGGGGGTTGGTCTCTTCTCACAACTAGCAAGCAAGAGGGAGAGAGGGAAAGGCCTCAATTTATGCCAGGGGAGGTTCAGATTGGATATTGGGAAATACTTCTTCCCGGGAAGGTTTGTCAAGCATTGGAACAGGCTGCCCAGGCAACTAGTTAAGTCACTATCCCTGAAGATATTTAAAAGAGATAGAGATGTGTCACTTAGGGACATAGACTCAGAATCACTAAGGTTGGGAAATACCTCCAAGATCAGAGAGTCCAACCACTAAACTTGCATCACCACGTTCACCACTAAATCATGTCTCTAAGCACCACATCCACATGACTTACCATGTGGTTTGGTGGGACTTGGCAGTGCTAGGTTTAAGGGTGGATATGGCCATCACTCTCCTTCAAGCAAAAGAAGGTGTTTCGTGTTGCAGTCTTGATATTTTAACACCACAAACAAGTGGCACCCCGAGCACCACACTACCAGAATTTATCAGAGCTTCAGCCTGGGCTCTGTATTGCCACCTCTATTCACTGAATGGGCACAATAACTAGAAAATGAAAAGTTGCTCTTAAAGCAGTATGAGCTTGAACAGAGATAAGGCTAAAGCTGTTGTTAGATTACCTAAGGCTGTTTATATAAAGCTCTCAGTAGGTATGTAATCCTTCTGGAAAAGTGTCATTCAGGCAATGCTAATTCAATCTGTGTATCAGAGAGCTGAGGTACATCAGAAATAATGCTTCTTTTCTTTGAGATGAAAAAAACCAAGCTCCAAGAGAATTTGCTCCTAGTATGAGATCTTATAAATCCCATTTTGACTTTCAGTTCATAACCTTTTATATACCTTCCGGTCTTTTAATCTAGTTTGTTACCTTAAGAATTTTGCCATCCGACGTTCCCAGAAAGGCCACGGTGTGCCCGTTCTCCACAGCCACAGTGACAGCCGTGAGATTCATCCCTTCTTTCTGCAGGACCGGCTTCTCTACAACACCATTCCTACTTCCCAAAAGGTACGGCAAGTGTTCGGAGCCGCAGGGGAAATTTTTGCTTGCATTCTAATAAGGAATAGCAATACAGAATGATGTTAAACATTCAGATCACTAATTCCTAGCTAAGAATGAAGTGCAGCCCTATTACTAGACAATATAACACCCCTCAGACACTGAAGAGTAGGAAGAGAGAAATGGATTGTCTGGGCATTTGCCCCCAGCCAACAGGCAGTAATCAGACAGCAGCCTGCTAATTGAGAACTGCTTCCATGCTTTCACTTTCCAGGAGACACAGAGAGAGAATTTTTTTTTTCTGTTTCATTACAGCAGCAGTTTAAAAATTAACCAGTTGGTTTAATTAAAATGAACATGTCATACAGACTGGTTTAACCAACTTTGCCTTGAAGACTGCTTTCTTAATTGCTGTTTTGTTTCTTTGCTGTAATCCATAAAAAAGCAACTCCCTGGCAACTGTCTCATGAACTTCAAAACACTCCCTCTTCACTATGCTTTAATCCTGAGCCGCAGCAAGAGCTACCAGAAGCATTCACACCTTGCCTTTCCTGCTATATTTGGTAACAAAACCATACTTTTGATCTGAAATCCATGCCTTATTTTCGTCAGGAGTCACGGCCACTTGTCACATTCAGGATTTCTGTGCTTGATGCTCACCCCATATGCAGGGTACTGCAGCAAGTAACACTGGTGGTTTGAAGAAAAATGTGTAATTTTGACTCACCAGCACTAGTGACTTACTGTGTGGGAGATGGCTTCAGTCTCACAAGATGAAGGATTATGGGTCAATACCAAAAAAAGGTATTCCCATGACCCATCTCTTCAGCTGCTCATTCCTCTCCCTGAACTACAGCACACCACTTCTCAAGTTATGCTCAAACAGCTGCTTATGCAAGTGTGTACCTTGCCTGGGCTGGGAAATTGAGACAATCTCCTAAAAGCTGGCTGAGTTACTTTTAAGATGATTCAACAGCTCAACCCAGTTTTGGGCTGGCTGCAGTAACAAATGAGTGGCATGCACAAGTGGGGCTTGGGAGTAGAGTGGTGTGGGCAAAACAATCATAAAGCCAACAGAAATGCTGAAAATTGCCTCTTAGAGACAGTCATAGGTTGAAGAACAATAACAGAATGGTTGTAACAGCACCCTACGAAAACCTTATAGTCAAGGTAATGACAGGCCATAAAAAGATGGCTATCATGCTATACAAGTATTTTGAGCCACATCAAAATATGAACAACACCTGAATACAGGAAATCTGGTTATTTCAGTTGTCTAACAATACAAATACAAGTGAGAAAAAATGCTGAATTACAGATACCATCTAAAATATTCTTAATATCATTTAAGAGCATTGTAAATATACTGACTGAAACGACAATTGTCTACAGTGATCACTCGGAAGCTGATCATGGATGTAAAAAATCCCTGCATTTGACTCAGTAACTCCTATACCAGAATGAACTCTGTAAAAGAAATGCATTTAGGAAAGCAACACTTATCTTTGAGAAAACATCAAATCATTTCTAAGAGACTCAAAATTTTGTCATTTCTTACTTAACCTGGTCCACAATCCCCCCAGCCACATTCCAGTTCTACAGTGAATCCATCAATTGAGTTTTCAGTCATCTTAACATAGTTTAGCTCAAAGCCACCCTAAAACATGTAGTTGTATATTTTCCACAAACTCTAACACAGATTCTAAAACTAATATTTGTGTGATTCATATTACCAGTCCATGTAATGCACACGGGTTTTCTGCTGAAAAAAGTTTGTAAAATGAGCTGGTATTCTTTTTAGTGTAGCAATCATTCCGGTTTTTTTCCATCTTTTCATTGATCTGCCGCAAGGAAAACACACACATGGCAGATTTTAGAGAGCTGTCATCTTTGTTTACTTTGCTGAAGAGTGCAAGAAGAACTTTGTCATCGGAGGGAGTATCTGCAGGTTGTCCCTGCTGAGCCATGCTCTCAGCCAGTTCTTTTCCAGGGGTAGTGACGTAAGCAGAATGACAGTGGTCATAGGCACCATCATCATCATCTTTGCAACCCAAGTCCATTTCAAAGTAGGAATAATAATGGGCATCATCTTTGCACAGACGTGCAATCAGTGTGCGGTTGTTGACAGGCTGTTTCTCTTGCTGATTGAAAATAAAATAAACATAATTTTTATCCTCAAAAACAGCCACAAATTGTTGTGTGCTTGATGAGTGATAAGCGGACTTAACAGCCGCTGAGTCTGTATACATTTCAAAAATGTCTTTCCCATCCCTAGCGTAAAGCTGCCGAGTGCTGATTATGATCCCATTGTCATTTGGTCCATTCCCTTTCCCAACAAACAGCACTCGGTCATTATTCAAGGAAGTGATGAGTCCCACAGTTGATACATTCTCATCGTTGCTTGCTACAAAGGACTTTTCTCCACTACTGTCTACGTAATACTTCTCATCGCTAATGTTCTGTAGATCTCTGATGGCACAGATTCCCTTGAAAAGGCTTCCACATACCACAGTTGTATTATCCACCTTGTTCAGCAACAGTAATTTGTTATAATTGTCAGTCAGTACGGCCTCTTTACATTGATTTTCATCAATGGGAGGTGTGCATTTTTTGTTGTCCTTTCTTGGACCTGTTTCTACAGATCTTATTACTTCCAGGTTTTCTGTAAGCTGATACAGCGCATTTACCACTCCCAAATAGATTATCCCAGTGTCATTATCCACTGTTAGATGATTTAGCTCTGTAGCACTCTGAAAAAATTTCAGTTCCTCATTTCTGGATAAGGTGATACAAAAACAGCTCAAGATGGTCAGTGTCCAGATCCATAAAGCCATTTCTATGTAGTACCTAAAAAGGAAAAGAAAATAATAACATGAAACATATAGAAAAATACAATTTACGCAAAACCGAGAAATGTGGAAGTTTTTCATGACTTAAATACCCTTATCCTTGTGTAGGTGTAGACAGCATGAAGATTATGGAAAGCCTCAAATCCTGTTAATCGCCTAGCAATTTAATCTGTTGGGGAAGGATTTAACAAGGTCACATATGTCTAAATGATGATCATAAAACCAATTAAATTGATTATATGATTGTGCTAAAGCACAATGAGAACAGCCAATTTGAAACAACATGGAGTGACAAAATGTGGTAATGCTTGTCCAGGGAGCATCATACTGTGTTAATTATTTACTGCTGAAATTTTAAAAATAATTTGGAGAATCCCAGTTTCAGGTAGTTCCTCCTTAAGAGGTGTGGGGGGGTGGAATTTACACAAAAGTGTTGGAAACATTTGGTATTTTGGGCTTTCCCCAGAAAGGAAAAAACCTTCCACTGGGTACAAGCAAGTCTGGATTTAGCTGCTGATGCTTTTTGAAAAGGCATTACACTAATCCTTCATCAGTGTGAAGCCAGAAGATGGTAGATCCCTTAAAATGCAACACTGCCTTTTACTGCTGGTATGCATTAAGGTCTAACACTTTCATTCACTAGAGCACTGCAACTTAATAGTTTCAAATCTGTCTTAAGAACACCGCTTAAAATTTTTTTGGATTATGATTCTGTTACCTTTTTTTTTTTTAATCCCTTTCAGAATTGTTAGTTCCCAAGCAGATCACCTGGCTGTTTGGAATTAGAGAAAGGCCTTCTGAAACTTGTAAGCAGGGGTCTAATTCTTATCTGAAGAGTTAAATGACAAGTCTCAGCTGACTTTCTAAGGCCTGAACATTTTGCTAACGTTTTCTCAAAGTGTTTAGTTCTGAGAGCAGAAAACAAAAGGTGGCATGCTTAGACACAGTGACGTTAGGGAGAAAAGATGAATACTGTTAGGAAGAAGATCAAATATAATCCATCATATTTTCATTTTCAAAGTCAGCCATGGGATTCTTTAATCTGATGAGGAAAGAACCTGCAAATTTTCAGGGAATCTCGTTAAATCTGAAAATATCTGGAGTCTAAATAGAAAGGAAACAATTAAAAACACAGAAAAGACAAGAGAAACATTTAACAAAGCAATCTAGAAAGCAACAGTCTCATAGGAGGAGGAAAAGAACATGAAATGCCAAAAACAGCCACTGAAAAAAGAAAACTTTAAAAAAATAACAATAAAGGAACCATGCTCCTTTGTCACCTATTTCTTCTGTTTTGGCAAGAGCAATAGACTCTGGGGGGATATGAAAGAGAATGGCTGAATCATTATCTATACTGGATAACTAAGACTAAACGTTAACAACCTGGATGTAAAAGTTTGAGCAGGGGAGGAAGGACTTTTGTTGTGAGCATAAGTCATCTGTGAGCTTCCCAAACTGTAGGTACTTGGTTTGTGATGCTTGGGAGCAGGGCTGTGGTCCAGCCTCGTCCCAGATGGCGACAGCCGTGGAAAGCAGGTGAATAGCATCAAATGTAATGAGACATGGAGTGCTGGGTGTAGAGCACACAGGTGCAGTGCATTAACCAGGAAGAGCAGAAAAGGCTGGGAGAGAGAAGCAGATGTGGGCAGATGCTTGCAGCCTTTGGAGGTTTGTGATGTTACTCTGTGCAGACAGCTGAAGCCTCCTGATGCAGCATGGTGTTAGTTTAGATTGTGTGTCGTAGCTGTCTCAAGTGTGTGGCCTATGCTGTAGAGTATGCATGAGCCATAACGCTGCGACACCAAACCACCTCAGCACTGCCAGCAATCTGTAAAGACAATGCCTGTCCTCCAGTATTTGAGCGGGTTTTGCTCCTCTAGGGAGAAAATGCACGTGCGATGGTGAGAACAACTGCCCTAAAATCAGAGTGAAGTGAACTTCTAAATCCCCAAAACCCTACTAAATGTAACTCAGGATAAATAAAACGCTAACTTCAATCTTATTTTGCTGAAGCTCCTATCATGTACCAAACTGAGTAGCAAGCTATAAAATGATGCCAAAGACAAGAGAGTACATCACCAGCAGCACAAGCTGGGCTTTCTAATGATAGATTGAGTTCCTATGACAGTGACCAAGAAAAGGCTAAGAATTATAACCTGTTCTCCAGACATACAGACCTTAGCACGTGCTTTGCAATGTAATGAAATGTTGGATCTCTTTACAACAACAGTGGACCTGCTCCAAGGAACCCAGAGTTCTTCTGAATTCTTCTCTTTTCTTACTGTTCCCATGGACTTCAATTTCCCAGTTTTGATCCCATCTTACTTCTCAACTGCTAAATGATATATGATAATGCTTGTCATCTAGTTTCAAATATTATCCCTTACAGTTATCTGCAATGAAATAAGAAACCAGCTTCACACACTATTGCAGTCGTTTTTTATACCAGTTTTATCATTCTATTACCTATTGCACAAGGATCAAATGCAGAATTGAGATTAATTTGTTCCTGCTTTTCTCACAAGGTAATTATTTTTAGATTATTATAATCTCTGCTCTCAGTTAAAGAAACCTCCATAAATAGCACTACTTACAAAATATACCTTAAATGAATGGAAAAGAATTCATTGTACCTTAATTTCTGTACTCAGTTCCCCTCCACATTCCTGTATTTCAGTGGATTGAAAAACCCCATTTTGTCCATTGGTGGCACCCAGGACACAAAGGCTGCATTTGCAACACTCCTGCCCTGTCCCAGAAGAACAAAGAGTCTTGCTGGTCCATGCCAGAGCCAGAATTTAATAAAAAGTACATTTTGCATGTCTAAACCAGTCTCTTAGAGGAGTAATTAATTCTCTGTATAAAATGGGTAATGCTTCCTCCCTACTATTTTCTGCCTTATTTACTCATAAAATTTTTGACGTAAATTATTCAGAACTACATGCACTCTCCATTAATAATGCCTTATCTTTGTTTGTTTATTTGTTTGTTTTTGTTATTTACTCCCTGCTACTCCTGTCTTATGCCAACCCCCATCAGATTAGCTCAGCTCTCTATGCAAGGTAACAGTTCATCGTTCTCTGTACTTATTAGTTTCACTTTCCATCCTCTCTTCAAACCAACAGTAAACAAAAATTAAATACACTATGAAGAGATTCAGAATTAAACTTTCATTCGCTTATCAAGTAGCAAGCTTAAGAAAATTAAAAAAGCAAATAGAATGAAATGAGATGCACTACAACCACAGGCCACTTTCACCTGTTTTTAACTTAATTGGGAAGAAGCAGCTAGAAGAATCCTTTCATGACCAGCTGGTGTGATAAGAATGACAGTGCTGCTATTAACACAGATGCTGTACTGAATTAGATGCTCTGGGAATGTATCAGAAGCAGTCTCCTGCTGTGAAAAACTTCTGTTTTAAATGAACAAGTTGCAGAAACACAAGAGAAAAGGTGTAAGAAGCATAAGCTGGAGCACGGAATCCATGATGTTCTGCACAGGAAATGTATTTCCAATGGCTTAGTCACACACTGTATTTACACACAGGCCTGGGTGCCTTACTCTAAGTCATGCCCTGGTCCTGAGAGCTGCCATACACCCTCCACCCTCAATTTGCACTTAGTTTTAAGCCCTCAGCAGACTCAGGATGAAAAAAGACCAACAGAGCATTTGCCCACATAATTTTTTTTCCTCCCTCAAAATCTTGTCTCCATCCAGCTCTTGTCCCTCTACGGCTTCCTACAAGAAATATGAAACTCTGGAATTTATGTGCAGGAAACACAGGGCACTCAGGAGAACACTTCATACAAGGGAACTGCCATAAAGTGACACCGTGTTGGAATCACATGATTACCAGAGCTCTGCCCCACAGAGATCAATTTTAAAGTAAGTACCCATAACTTTGCATCTTTCTACTCATGCCAGACCAATAACCTTAAATAACACCCAATTCTTCAAAAGGCATGCAGGAAAAAGGAGCATCTGTAATCTACAAGCACAAAGTGAGCTTCAAATTGACTTCACATTATTATAAACAACCCTAAAAACTAGCACTAGCACCATGCTGACATCGACTTGACAGGTGTTCTCCTCCAGTGTAAAATCATCTGCTGTGCCTGAACACAGGAACCTTCAACTTTTCAGCCATTCCCCATCACCTTAGCCTTTGATATATCTTTAGCTTTATGCTAATTAATTTCTTAAATTTATTTCAGCTGAAGTGAAAGAATACAAAATTTTGCCTGAAACTGGAATAACTGACAAGTAAAACAAGTGTTATTCCTAAAAAACAATGGACAAGAAAATCTTCACTGAAGGAATAATCTCACCATTTGAGCTTCTGTGGTTTTTTTGCAGAGTTTTTCTTCATTAATCACATATATACTTGATTAAGCCCTGCTATGTCCTCTCATCCAGACAAAATATTTTTACTTGAAATTCTGGTCTAGAGACAAGCACTTCTGCCAAGCAAGGCAGGTACTGAAATGCTTTAACAGCAAGAGATGCAGAAAACTGTGGTTCTCCCAGAAAACTTTCCCTTAATCAGAGGGACTCCAAAAGATGTAAAAGACACTTAAATTGGAAACAAAATTTGGTAAAAAAGACTCGAAAATTGTGACATAAAAAAGGTAAAATCCAAAGAATTCACTCCAATGCCATAGTTATTTGGGGAAAGATGAATGAAAATTCTCTCTCATTCTGAGTAACTTTTTAGCTTTTATTGAGTGTGCCAGAGGTTGAAAAGAATTCAGCTTTCAGTTTTGGGCTCAAAGGAAGTCAAAACAGAAACTGGAGAATGTATGAGAAGCGAGGGATGAACAGATTTTTAGTCTGGATTTCACAGCTTCTACTTCTGCAATAACTGTAGGTAAAAGTAAGCTCTTCCTCAGTTACAACTTTTACTACTATTTCCTAAAGCAAATGAGTGATGGAGCTCACTGGTTCAGAGAATGAACCCCCTGAAAAAACACTGCAGGATTCAAACTCATTTCCCAAGAGCACAGCAACATACTAGAAAGATTTTGGACAGAGAGGAACAACTTTGTTGGCATACTATGCCACACATCCAAAATTGGTAGAACCAGCGAGAATAGTGATCACTGTGACGCTTTCCATCCCTGTAGCTGTGACAGTTTGCAGTTAGCAGATGGGACCTGTGGGTCAGAAAACTGTGGGAGGTCATGCTGTGGAGAATGAGAAACTAATATCCACTTCATTAGATGTTGTGATAGCCTGTGCTGCTCAAAAGGAGTAATTTTCTTCCCCTTTCACTTCTCAAAATACAATTTGCTAAGAAGTATAGACCATCTTCATATAGAACAAAAAATCCCATCAGGTCAAACTGCCTGTAAACTGGTAACACATGGACAAATACTTTAGTACTGTTCCTATTCCTGGAGTGGAAGACAAAAGTGTTGCTTGGTTTCATAAGACAAATTTTTAAATGTTTTCTTTTTTATTTTTGAGTACTTTTCAATAATATTTCTTTTTTTAAAATACGTGTAATAGTTATATTGACATGGATCTTCTGTTACAGGGACTAATTGAAAATTATGGATTTACCGAGAAAATAATGAATGTTATGCCCTCAGTCCCTATGCATTCTGTTGGTGTTTTCCTGCAGCCCTTGGGAAAACAAATGGAAGACACATAGAAACACAAATTCAGGTTACTGAAAGCCTGGGTTTCTTATATCAAGATTAAGCTGTGGTGCCCACTAAATCACTCTGTCACTCCATTCATTGGCTAAACAGGATGAGAAAAATATGATGAAAGGATCAGGGGTTGAGATAAGGACAGGGAGATATCACTCATCAATTAATGTCACAGGTAAAACAGCTGCAACTTAGGGAAATTATTTTAATTTGTTGCCAATTAAAATCAGAGAAGCATAATAAGAACTGAAACCAAACTTTAAAAAAATCTTTTCCTCACACCCTTCCTTTTTCCTGAGCTCAACTTTACTCCCAAGTTCTCTACTTTCTTACTACAAGCAGCACAGACAGGTGGGGAATGGGAGCTGCAGTCAGTTCATCACGTCTCTGCCACTCCCTCCTTGTCACACTCTTCCCCTGCTCCAGCATGTGTTCTGTCCCACATGAGACAGTCCTTCATGGTCTTCTCCAAAGTGATTCCTTCCCATAGGCTGAAGTTCTTAATGAACTTTTCCAGAGTGGATCCCTTCCACAAGGAGCAGTCCTTCAGGAGCAGACTGCCCCAGTGCAGGTCCCCACAGGGTGACAAATCCTGCCAGCAAGCCTGCTGCAGTGTGGCTCTTCTCTCCACAGGCCACAGGTCCTGCCAGGAGCCTGCTCTTGAGCTTCCCACAGGGTCACATTCTTCTTTGGTGTGGGGTACTCCAGGGGCTGCAGGTGGATCTCAGCTCCCCCGTGCTCCTCCATGGGCTGCAGGGGCACAGCTGCCTCCCCATGGGCTGCACCACGGGCTGCAGGGGAATCTCTGCTCCGGTGCCTGGAGCACCTCCTCTCTCCCCATCTTCCTTCACTGACCTTGATGTCTAAAGAGTTGTTTTCTCACATTTTTTTTACTATTCTCTCCTTCCTTCTGTTGCACAGTAGTTTTTTCCCTTCTTAAATCTGTTATCCCAGGGTGCTACCATCGTTGCTGAGCCGTTTGGCCCTGACCAGCCCAGGTCTGTGTTGGAGCTGGCTGGCATTGGCTCTGTTGGACATGGGGGAAGGTTCTGGAAGCTTCGCACAGAAAACACCCTTGTAGTCTCCATTACCAAACCCTTGCTGTGCAAACCCAATATACCTATACCATGGTTTCATCTGTCAAGAATGAGTTTTATTTTGGTCCAAAGAGGAGTTAAATCTTTATCTTGTGCCCACATCATCATCAGAGGTCAGCAGTGCCTGGGACAGGACAGCATGCACTGCATGCTTCCCTTGGGAAAGGGGCACAAGCAAGAAGATGTTTCCATCACTCTGGAGACTCTCATCTTTCAGAAGATCTGAGATATCAGCAACAAAAAGTTCTCAGATAACTCACTGTCTGAGATAACCCATTAACCCAAGTGGACACTGTGGGATCCCACAGCCTGGTTAGCTGGAAGCTCAAGGGCAAAGGGATGTATTTGAAAGGATGAGGAAATGTATGAGCAAGATGATCCAAAGGGAATTTGAAGGACTTTTTTTGACTTTTGCTTACATCCCTATCAACCTTCACACAAGTTAAAAAGATGAGTTTTGGGAACCTGAACCACCAATCATTTACCAAAGATCACCAAATCTTTCTCATGTCTCACAGGCTTCAAAGGGGTAGGGAGGGGATTAAACAGGGTATCTCATCCAGCTCTAGTATCCCTGGCAACTACAGTAAAACAGTATTGCTGCATACCACCAAGCCAAACAGAGATGTTTTCTTGTCCCACCTTAGAAAAAGTTTCTCCAGGCATTGCAATTGTATTAACAGCTGAGGAACACAACTGCCTTTTACAGTAGGTTCTATATCCATCAGCATCCCAGCATACCTATGACAAGGACTCTCATGAACTTTGTGCAAAATTGGCAGGATCGTGCCACAAGTTTAAGAGAGGCAAACAGCTAAAAAATTCAGAATTCATATTAGTAATTATGTTATTAGCTTCAAGCTAAATTAATAACACTATTAGTAGTTGGAATCAAAACCTTTCATCCATGCACACCTGACCTTTAAAATATTTAATATTCTGATCCAGATCCAAAATCAGAGCAAGAGAGAGCCACGTGAGCCTTAATTTTTCAACTAGGAGTCACACAAAAGAGCATTAACAACAGGTAATGAAACTCAGAAAATGCATACTCAAAAAATTTTGCTATTGCACTCCAGAACTTCCAATAATGTCCTGTTTCTGCAACATCAGCAGGTAAACAAAAAAGAAGAGTAGCACTTTGCAGATTTATATGCACTCTTCGAAGCAGAGACTCTAATGAATTCCCTGGTTCATTCCAGTCAGACCTGGCAATGTTTCGATTTTGAAAATCTTTTACACCATAGATTCTGCCAGAGTCCAAGGACAGTTTTTTTGGCTGGCCTTAGGTATCAAAAAAAAATTCTTTTAAGTGAAAATACTATCAAGATTTTACAATGCCAAGCAGCTTAAAAAAAAAAAAGTCAATAAAAACAGCTGCTGTGGAGAGACCTCATTCAACACCATTCACTACCAGCAATTACAGATTACAAACCACTCTGAGACAAGGTTAGCTTATGCCAGAAAGGTCTCTTCAGTTCTATTTTTTATTATGGAGACAAGTGTTCATATTATCATCCCAAATCAGAGGGTTGCACATTCACATTCCAGTCCCACTAATGCAGGCAGGAGCACACACAGAGAAGAGAAACACTGCAGAAGCAGATCTGTGTTCATGCCTTCCTGGACCACATCTCCCACTCAGTTTGGGCCTCTACATTCATCCCTCCATCTTTTTGCCATTCTCTCAGTAGCAATGAAGCACCCATTTCAATGAGGCCTCAGTTTCTCAAGTGTTACAAAGATGTAGTTGATCTGTAAGAAAAGCAGCTGAGTGACGCATTTAATAGCAAGCAGCTGACTTGCCAGGAATCTGAACCCACAGCATCTCCTCTTTGACCTGCTTTGTGATTTTGTTGAAGCCATGAGATCTCCTAACGAACAAAAATTAAGACTGTATTTTTATCTACAATCTCATTGAGCACTAATGCCAACGATGCCCTACGGACTAACACCCGGCTGAACCAGTCTGCAGTCAGCACAGGCCCACAGGCCACTCCAGACAGCCCCAAAGTCACTCACACTTTTGCGCTACCTGATCCTGCGAACGGCCAAATCTGATTTGGCTGCAAGGGTAAACACCTGCTGCAGCTGCCTGAGCTCCAAGGGAGGATGACTTCCTGGGGCAACCGCTATACAGGGCGGCCACAGAAGCCCAGCAGAAAGCATGAGTGTGCCTCATGCACACTCACCAGCACCATGTAAGTCCTAGGTTATTTTATCCCTTCTGCTACCCAGGAAAAAAATATTCTTTCTTTTAGCTGGTGAACCTGCATAAAATGAGAGTCTGAATCATGGGAAGGAAAGCCCAGGGAGTTAGGATAGTGCTGATTTGCTGGCTTTCCTTGCACTAATAAGGGTATTACAGCACAAGGAAAAAAAATGCATTCGTACTGATAGTAAAAGGAAACTCTGTGTCACCAGCTCCACGCTGCAACAATGAATTGCTTGTTTTCAGTGCTATAAGGTCATCTTCAAGGACTAGTTTCAGACTTCCCCTGGAAGAAGCCAGAAAGGAGGCAGATTTTCTTCCAGTGTGGGGGAATTGAGCATGACCATGTGGAAACAAACACAAAGTATTCTGGCTCCTTCCTTGCCAGAACCAGTTCTTCCTCGTAATTAACCTTGTAATTAACCATTTATCACATGCACAAAGAAATACTCAAGTCAAAAGGACACTTCCAGCATGTATGAATTCAAGCTGGGAGTTCACATCACAGGCAGGCAATCAGTCTCACTGTCCTCCTCAAAGCAGAAGCACCAAGGCACACTCCGATGTCCAGCACAGCCTCAGCCTTTGCAGCAGCACCAACCCTGTGCCAGCAGCTTGAACCTGCATGTACCCCTTGCTGACTTGAGCACAGCCAGAGCAGAGCTGCAAAGAGCCAGGATTTCCTCGCTGACTGTACAGAACAGCACATAGACATTTAAAGCTATGCAGAATTTTGGCACGAGGCAGAGCCAACATTTTTGTCTTGCTGTTATATTACAGTGTCATAGGGCTTAATAGAAGAATCATATATAAACTGCAATGATAACGCCATATGAAATTGATCCTAAAAATCAGTGGGGTAAATAAATTTTAAACCACAAATTAATGAAATGCAAATATGGTGAGTAATGCAGAAAAATCCTTTCCTTCCAATTCTACCTCTCACTTGGTAGTGTGTCTACTGTGTGACTCCCTGTCTCATCACCATGCTGTCTTCTTACTCTTCTGTTTATCTTTATTTTGTTTTTGTATTTGGGTTTAACAGATCCCTGCATTCTTAGTTTTCATGTATTTATTTCTCTGTGTCAGTGATTTATCCAGGACTACTAAGATATGGGACAAAAGCTCTATGAAAATGGGAAGCTACTGACCACACTCAATAGAGTACTACAATATACAATGTACTCAGGCAGCTGATAATGCAAGCCACAAAGAGGGAGGGATAGATGGGGAAAACTCTTGAAACTGAAAGTTTATTGATTGTCAGGAGCTAAGAAACACATAGATGAGGAATAGAGAATTTTCCTGGCTTCTGCTACTGGAGATAAATCACAGGTGTTTATCTGTTTTGTCTTACTTGAAATTTTTTAAACTTTCATTTGGACCATGTGTATCCTCACGTTGGTGTTGCTGATTTTGATCATTCTGAGATTAAAGTGAGTTTTTTTTCTCTCTGTCCTTCAAATTAATATTCATGACAGCTCTTAAAAGCCTTTTTATTTTTCTTGCCTTACACATCTTTTCTCATCTTCTTACAGCTCCTCCTCCCCCCCACCTTCTTACTGTCTTCTTTTCTTAGGCACAGCCTCCAAGTTTTTCCTCTCTTACAGTTGCTGCTACAACAGCCTGACTACTCTTGTGTAAAGTCTCAGATTACAAAGTAGGAGGTAGAAGAAAAAAAAAAAGGGGGAAAAATAAAGGAACAGGAACCTCTGGTGATTTTCAGATCTCAATGGGGATCTCAGACATACTCACTGCCTTATTGACTTCCTATCTCTTTTCACACCTCACCTGGAAACACCTCTTTTGTTTCTTGACTGCTTTTTCCTTCTCTTTTGTTTCCAACTGCTTTCTCAGAAGCAAGAAAAACACAGTGAGATATGCTTAACTTGGTGGCACCTGCTATACTCTCCATACTCAATGTTCACTCCAGCCTGGGGAGTGGGAGGGAATGGATGTACAGAAGAGATGGTGCTGGATGAACTGGAATCCTGCCTCAGAGAGCCATGAAGATGAGCTGGTGCAGATGGAGCCACCCAGCAGAAACAACAAACAGGGAGGGGGTGCTGCTTCTGCTCATAGACAGCTAACTCCTGCAGCTGAGAATGGAGCTGGGAGAAGGTGGGGAGACACATGACAGCAGGCAGAAACAGCTTGGAGAAGCAGAGGCATAGCAAGAAAGGGTACATGGTAAATATTTGGTAAGGCTTTTAAGGGGAGATGAGTAGAATAGAATCCACAAGAAAGATGCCTGCAGGAAATTGAACATGCTAAAATAAACACCATACACAGTATAAAGGGTTAAGGACAAATACAGAGCAGGCTGTATGTTCCAAGTCACATTTGATCACACTTATTCATTTACCTATTGCAGCTTTTGGCTGCCACAAGTGAAAAAAGGTAATTGCAGCATTTTCACCTGTGTTCAGCTTTTCCTGGTGTTTTGCTGTTGTTGTTGTTTTGGTTTTTTTTTTAATAAACACGCAAGGCTTATCTAAAGGAATGGAGTGTCCCTGGCTCTAACAGCACAGTGCTGACTTGTGCTGATCCAATCTGCTTGGACAGACACTCTGAACACTTGTATGTTTCTATCTATTGTATTTCACCTCAAACTCATACAGCTAGTTTATCAGTAATTTGCATGAACCTGACAGCAGCACCTACCTGTGCCTATCTACTTAAGAGCCTGTCAGCAAAAGAATTGTAAAATCCCCTTTTACGGATGCACAACACAGTTTTAAAATGTGTTTTCCTTGTTTCAGAAGTGTCTAACACAGGAACACTTATTGCAAAAAAGGAGCATGGTACAGTGCATGATTAAAATGTATTGCTGCCTATTTCACACCAGACTCTGTCTAACTCCTCCAAAACAGAGGTCCTTCCTTTAAAATTGCAAGTCATCAGTCATGCTGAACACAACACTACAATCTCCACAGAACAGCTCTAAGACACGTGCAACAGACACGAATAAAATCAGTCAATTGTCACAGGTGTCACAGAACCCCCTCCAGTTGAACTTGCCAGCTGGGCCAGGACCTGTCATGGCCTGCATTGAGGGCTCTAGGAGGATGTAGGTGATGCATAAACTTACTGAGAATCATGGAATGGTTTGAGATGGAAGACACTTCCAAAGGCCATCTAGTTCAATTCCCTGCTCTGTGCAGGGACACCTTGCAATAGACCAGGCTGCTCAAAACCCCTTCCACCTGGCCTTGAACACTTCCATGGATGGGACATCCACAACTTCTCTGGGTAACCTATTCCCATTTCTCACCAGCCCCATCATGAAGATTTTAATTCTTATGTCTAATTTAAATTTATTTTCTTTCAGTTTAAAACCATTGTCCCTTATCCTGTCACTAGAGGTCCTGGTAAAAGGCCACTCCATTTTTCTTATGACCAGGCCTCCACACTCCTACAGAGTGCAATTTTTACTTGGAAATGCTGCTGCCCAGTAAGTGCACACACATGTATGATCCTTTCTGCCACGAAAATATCATAGATCTAAGTCTCACAATTGGTATAATTACTGGTCCCAGATTTACAATTTTCTCTTGTTTCCTCAAAGGCTTTCAAGAACCAAAAGTCATGCTTCTAAATATCAGAAGAGGCAATTTGAGATGCACGGAAGTAAATAGCAACAGACAAGCAGACCAGCCCTTCCACTCCTACCATTAACAGCCCACTGGTTGGAGGATTTCTTTATCTGCTTGCTGATTGTATGATCAAACCACTCTCAAATAGTATTTTAACCTAAAACAATTAAAAGATTCAGAAATGTACCTTTGAAAAGATAAAAGGAAAGGAAAAAACCCTCTTGTTTCTGCTGTACATAGAGCATCTGGTTTCAGTTTTCTAACACTCAGAGCTGACTCTTCCTAAGAACTGGTATCTCTAACTGGGGAGCTGGGCTAACCGTGCTCAAGCAAAGGAGCAGCAATTTCCAAACTTCTGGCAGCACAGTCCATCCTTAACCTATTGTTTGAATAGGTGCTGCCAAGGCATCCCTGTGAAAAAAACCCACGACAAAAGATGAAGACTCACGAGTAAAGCCATGCAAACCCTTGCTACTTTCTTAGCAGAGGAACTGCAGGACAAGCTGGGCAGAGCATTTGCTTCACACGTAGTCCTGCCTATGGTCATCCCACTTCCAGACCCCGTTGTGCTTTGATGTTTGAATAAATGCACAAGTATGCCTCGCAAAACAGCCGATGCTAACAAGTGGAAAAGAGGTCTCCACCAAAACTGCTGCTGCAGAGCACAGTGGAATTCTCATCGTAAGAAGATGAGTTTCTTCTGTGTGTTTGTACTAGGATGGAGAGGTCACTGCAAGGCTGCTCAGCAGCTGGTGGGAGCACTTTTCTTCTCACTGCTAAGCACATTTGGATACACGAGTTAGCAGAGCCAATAAGGGCCAGCTACACTATACAAGGGGAATAGAGAGCAGTGTAAATCCTCCTCCTTGCATGAGCAGTTTCATCCCACAAGACCAATTATTCAGGCAACCTCCAAAGACTTCTGCTGGGCAGCTTTCATCATGCATCTTCTGAGCTCTTAGGCTAAATGTTTCTTTTACAGCACCCAGTGATGTGGTTAAAAGATCTAAGCCAAGTACATTTTACGATTGCTTTGTACATTAGGTACTTTGGTATATGTATTTCAAATTTGAATTTACAGTAGCTGCTCCATGTATTTAGAAATTTTGTACAGTAGATAAACTCTAAATTCAAACACAGCCTACACTTTCTATTGGAGAACATACACCTAGGAAAATCTTCAAACACAATCACCATATATAAACACTTTCAATTGTTTAAAAGCAAAGAAGCTGAAAATTTATAGGGGTATATTAAGACATAAAGTTTATTGTGCTGATGTGTAAGGATAATATGAAATATACCTGAAAGCATGATGTCATTGAAAACAGAACCTGCATTCCTGCCCAAACAACTGAAGGCCAGTCAGAATTCCAGTATTTAATATGTATGTTCGAAAACAATTATTTGGATAGTCTTATTTCCAAGGAACCAAAATACATAGCTCAGTTGTTGCAGAAGCACTTCCAAATTTATGTATGGTGTGTCAAGAAAGAAAAAAACTATTATTGCAATAGCTGAAAACTGTAAGTTTTTGTTCAGGCTGCATATTTTACAAGAGAAATCCATCTATAGACTCAAGTAAAAAGGAACAATTTTATGGATACAGTTTATCCTGTAAAATATTCTCCCTAATCCTTGTAAAAATATACTTCATGCTAATCCTTCTGCCTGAAAGCATTTTTGCAGACAACTTAGAACATTTCTATCACATTTTGTTAGCTTTAAGCTGATCTAATTTACCTGGTTTTCATCAGGTTTATTAGGATCTGTCTAGATATCAGATTTTTATAGTTGATCTGGTCCTATATAAAATGCTCAAACTGGTATATTTTAATTTCCCAAGTGGACATCTGTCTTCATCTGCGTCTTGTAAAGTCCTAAGTACCTTCCTGGCCCTTAATTAATTAGGAGCAATGACCTATGTATCAGGTAGTAATAGCATCCAATTAATGGAAATGTATTATGTAAAGTATTATCAGTCACATCACCGCAGAGAGGTTTGTGCTGCATGCCCTGGATGGGCTGTACCAGGGATTTGTAGCCACCACAGAGTGCTAGCACAAGATGGAATTCCCCTCAGCCCAGGCTTTTCAATGTGAATTTCTATGTGAACCTGGAAGCTAATGCTCTGTGCCTTTCTGACTGCCATTGGAAGCACTGCATCTCCAAGCTTTAAACATGCCTACCATGGAGCTCATGGCTGTAGGATAAGCACGGAGGCTGCCTGAAGGCTGTGAGGCTAGAAACTGCTGGGCACAGGAAAGCTTTGAAGCACTGGAAACTGCCCTGTTGCGTACTTTGCCCTTCTAAAACAAAGCTGGAAATCAGTCTGAGAGGACAGAAATCCCTTTTCAACAGTTTTTGCTGCACATTTTACAGAGCCTGAGAAGTCACACCAGAGGAAGCTTCACTCCAAGGCATAAACGACTTGTATATGCTACTGTGTGCTTTGCAGATGATTTTTTTAATACAATCTACTGTCAAATAACTATGCAACATATGCCACAGGAAACAACAGAAGTTGCACATGAGCATCTGAACACAGATTTCTTACTAGCTTTCTGGAATGATGAAAAAGAAAAGCCAGTAGGAAACTCAATCCCCACTATTCTCCATTTGTTTGATGGACAGGCTTAAACTATAACTGGCAGAGAGATTAAGAAATGAATTACTAAATTACTGAAGTCTAAGGATACCTGAGACCGTGAGGATAATTCTTCTAGTATCTCTGAAATACATGTTTGCTTGCTCTGAGAAGTCAAGTAACAGCAACTCACCAAGAGCTAGAGCAAGGAGGCTACTGCACCATGTAGCTGAACTACAGTCTCCAGGCAGAGTACTGGAGTACAGTGATTTTATTCCTTTGCAAAGGATGTGAGACACATGGGTGAAAAACGTTACATAAAGTGAGAACTCATCTCACGGCAAGATCCAAAAAACCAAAACAAGCACCTGGAGAGCTCCAGTACATTGCTAAAATCAGCTGCAGTATTACATTTTCCCTGAAGTTTTGGGTAAATATCTTCAGGCAGAAAAATCACAAGCATTTCAGACAGAAATGTGTCTTTCCACTTAGCTTTCAAACTGGAGTGTCTATAAAGGACAACTACTCCCCTTTGGCTGGTCCCTGCTTACAGCAACTAGGAGAAGGTCTGAAGTCCACCACCACCTCCAGCTCTCCTACCTTACAGGGAGGAAGATGGAGCCAGGACTCTGCCTCTTGTTTTGGTCTCCATCACCACAAGGGTTCACAGTAGCAGCCTCTTGGCTTCAGGTCTAACCTTTCAAGGTCATTACAAAGGGCATGCAAGAGCACTACTTCCGTGGTTTTAGAAAGAACTATGGCTGTGCAGCAGGGAAAATTAGACCACACTGCTCAGCACATGGCCAGCCATTCTACCCTTCCTGCTAACTTGATGTCTGAAAGCACCCTCTGTCAACAAAATGACAAGGAATTCTTATACAGTTTCACCCACTGATTTTACAAAAGCACTGATCTACCACCTCTAGAAAAAAAAGATCCCTAACATTTTTTGCCTCAACGTTCATAGATTTGTATTGCTTTTCCTATGGTGTGATGTGTAGCAGTCTGTAAAAGTATAATTAGTGAGCATGTTGCTAAAGTTTTAACTTTACCTACACTTACTTGACTCATCTGTTTTTTAAATAAGATTTTGAAATAAGGCACATAATACTTTAAAGCCGATACTTAACATTTAGATTTGTTTAGGCTGAATATAAATATTTATTTAGACACAGTTAAGCTTATGTCAAACGAGTATTCAGCTAAATTGATATAACCATTCAGTAACATTAAACCAACTGGGGAATTCAGACAAAGCTTTGAAAAGTAAAAGCATTAAAAGTGCACAAAGATTTGCAGAAAAGAATGAAATGAGAACATGGTAAATGTAAGCAATTTACTTTTTTTCTCTCTAGAGAAACTAAGTAACCTCTGGGACATCCCACAGCCCAGCTCAACCACCCAGAAGACAGAGCTATAGGGAAAACTGTCTACAGAGTTGAATGGGGATAAGAATTGCCTGTGTTGGGTGCATCTGTTACTTCTTTGAAATAATTGACCCCTAACGCTAAAGATAGTAACACTGGTTGGATTCAAATACTCCAGACATTTACGAAGTCCCTCTTACTTTCTGACAAAGAATTTAAGCTGTCCCTACAGTGCCTTCAGCAAGAGAAGCAGTGGTTTAATATTAAAGGACTGTAAGTATTCAAACTGCAAAGAGCAAAGGAAGGTCACTGTGCTCATCCTCCCTAGTATGTACAGCATGCTCACTGCCAAAGGAAGAGCTAGGGGAGGGGGATGGATCCATACACACAAGAAAAAAAACACACAGCAAGACAGCTACACCAATGATTTCAGAGACCACTGCTCCATCTGAATACACCTGGAAAAAACAGATCAGTCTCCATTAGGTGGTTAAACAAACATCTACCCCTCAGAAATAGTTGCTCAGCAAGACTGTGTTTGCTTTTTTGACAAAGTTCCTCAATCTGTAATGTCTTTCTCATTTCCTTCCTGTCTAGGACCACTGACAAAGCAGTCTATCACACTTTGTGCTAGACAGCTGATTTCACTGTACCAGGCACCAGAAACATCGAGGTCTCAATCCAACATCTGCAGCCCTGGTCCCTTTCGCACAGCAAGCACAGTTCACAGAGCTTGAGGAAATGCACCAGGTATCCTATGGATTACACAAATGTAACTTTTTATTAAGGTTTGTATTAGCCTCTAAGCAGAAGTGTGAGAGGAAAAAACCTCTTCTTGAAAGAGCCAACCATGTTCGTCTAGATGAATCAATGGTGCCTTACTCCTCCATCACTGCATCCATATGGGATGGCCATAAACCTGTTGTAGATGCATGTGGAGAAACTTCATTTCTAGTACAAGTCAGGACCCTCTTATACATTGTGGAGTCCTATAACAATATTCATATGAAATTCCCACAGTGATCTAGGTAGCCTGACAGGGATCAGCACTTTTATTAATAATGCTTTATTTCAACTTACTGGAACTGCTATTTGATTTATGAAGTCCTTTGCAAACTTCAGAGTGATTTGCACAAAATCCCTATGATCTGTGCTGAATGAATTGGGTGACACACCTATTGTCCTAGCACCACTAACCCTATCCAACACATCTTTTGACATATGACCTTGTCTAATTAAATAAACAGAGCAATTTAGATAGGCAAAAGGCAATTATTAGGGTTGGATGCTGGCCAGCTAACTGAAGCAGGAGTACCATTTGTTAAAAAAAGCTTGATGTCGTTTAGCAAATTTAATGACTGGAAGCTTTCAAGAAGAGTTTTGGACTGTACTACATCCAGCTATGAAACAACCAAGTGCATGGTGCTCCCTTCATACCACAGCAGGTGACATTTGTGAGGTCTTGTGCAAGACTGCTTCTTTCAAAAAGATGCCTGGAAATAAATGGCTTTCTAACCTGCTCCTTTCTATCCCTAACTGTCTATATGTTAGCTGGACCCTATTTATTTGAACAACAAATAGGTAAATAAGGAATCAGGACTGTGCTATTTTCACAACTTCTTTTTCATACTGAGGAATTGTCAAATACCATTTCTTATGGAAGGATTTCAGCTGTTTTTCACTATCCCTAAGTTATTTGTCAGGGATTCTAGTTTTTTAATGGAAGACAGAGTAAGAAGAAAGAGGACAGTGAATAATAGCATGATAACAGAAATAAGCCACTTCTTCATTGGGGCATGACCATTACTAGCAAAACTATGTTCCTGCATAGTAAGGCCTTGATGACAGAGCCCAGTGAACAGTAGAGGGAAGAAAAAGGTCTTGGCTCTTCTGTGCAATGCTGGATACTTACAGATGTTTCTTTTTGTGTATATTAACAAACCTTTTTTCTGTATAAACACGAGATCTATCACATGGTCATTTCCCACTGAGGCTCTCAAGCAAGCCTGTGTCAGTGCTTCCCTACCCCAGCCACCCAAAGGACTTCACTGCGAGAAAACCCTGACCTCTTCCAGAGAGAACAGGATGCAGCAAGAATGAATGAAATGTTTGTAAGGCCCTCATCCTATCTGAGCACCCTTTCAAATACCAGCCACCAGTTGGCCCTACACTGAGCTTTTTGTTCCTGGCATGTCTGAAAGGGTCTGAGTATTAGTTTAGCCTACTCTGGTAAGTCATTCTTCAAAAGCCTTTTTAAGCCTGCCTAATTGCATTGAAACTTTTATACTAAACCTTCCAGTGCTAAAAATCTCTTCTAATGTTTTTTTTATTTTGGACAGGATGTCAGCTTAATGAAATCATTGAATGGTCTGGGTTGGAAGGGGGCTTCAAAGACCACCTAGTACATCCCTCCTGCCACGGGTAGAGACATCAACCAATAGACTATGTTGCTCAAAGCCTCATTCAGCATGGTCTAGAACAATTCCAGGGATGGAGGATCCACAGCTCCTCTGGGCAATCTGTTCCAGTCTCACCACTCTCAGAAAAAGATTTCTTCTTCTTATATCCAATCTAAACCCACCTTCTTTTACTTTAAAACTGTTTCCTCTTGTCCTGTCACTACAAGCCATGATAAAATGTCTTTCTCTGTCTTTCTTAAGACCCCTTTTTAAATACTGGAAGGCTGCTATGATGTGGCCCTGGAGCCTTCTCTCCTTCAGACTGAACAGTCCCAACTCTATCAGCTTGTCTTTCCAGTCCTCCGACCCTTTCTGTGGCCCTCCTCTGGACCTGTTCTAATGGGTCCACATCTTTCTGTACTGGAGACCCCAGAGCTGGACACAGAACTCCAGGTAAGCTGCATTCTGAATGCTGTTTCCTTGTTTCCCATAACCTCCCAGCACAGATGCTCTACTTCTCTTTCCCACCCCTGGCCATTCAAAAAGCCATTCACTGATCCTATGCTTTCAGTGTTCCAGCTGCCTCCAAGGGCAAGCCCCCTCTAATGACCTTCTTCTTTGTACACTGAGCACAAATAAGTGAGATTTTTCATTTTTGTACCCCATGCTGTGGAAAAAAAAAGAAAAGAAAAGCTGGAAGCTGTTGCAGCCGTGGCTTTAGCTCTATGCTGAAGGGTGCTGGCCTTTGCTCTGTCCCTGGGCTATGCACCTTCAGAAAACCACTATTTTTATCTTGTGATACGACCCAAGGGCCCAAGTGGGATTCAGAACTCAGAGACACAGCTCAAGGTCAACATGTAGGCGAACCCAGCTTGCTTATGGCTGACTAGCAAATGCCATGTCCCTTGTCCCTTCGGAAACACCCCTCAGCACAAGCCTTCCCCAAACACACACTCCATTTACATGCCATTTAATAGCAGCCCAGTATAAATTAACAGCTACTACAAGAAAGTATCCAGTTCTACTCCTGAAATGATTTTGGTAAAGTTCTTTTCCCCCCACTCAGCAATGATCTGGACTAATTAAAGAGAAGCTAGGTTCCTGTTTGAAGGAATGGCCCTCCCACGTCCATTGGCACACCTCAGTGTTAATGGTATTTAAGCCATGCAGGCACCATTAAGATTTGAGATTCCATGCAATTAAACATTGATACAAGAGGAAAACTATCCTTTTAGCAGATTACTAACAGCACACTGGCTTCTGTTGTCCACATGGGATCTTGAAAATTGACTGCCTGCATGGAGCTCAACACTTTATACTACTGCAGAAATGGAGCAGAATTAGGAAACAATTATTGCTAAGTATGAAACTATGGCACTATAAAAGCCCCATGTGTAAGATCTATCTAAGGAGAAAGAAATTTTTAAAAAACTATCAGCTTTCATTTTTCCTTTTTTTTTTTTTTGTTTGCACAGCTGGAAATTAATTCCCTGCTGTTTCATATTTCCTACACTGATTAAAAGTGTTGCCTACTGCATCATTCTCTTCAAGGCCTGGATTTTCTAGGTGAAAGCAACATTAGAAAAACACAGGGCTGAGGTAGTGAAATAGGGCCGAATTGAAAAATTCTTATACAATACCAGCAGTAAAATGTATTTTCCTCAATAACATTTTATGCATGGCAGAAATTGCTTTTCCACATCAAAGTCAAGGCACATTCAAATAATGAGTTAGTGCAAGAACCTCAAGGATAAGACATTTACATTTTCAGGAACAAACAGAATGCAACAGGCAATACTGGGTATTAATCTTGGTTAGCACCAAAACATACTTTTCTGGGAAAGGTTCTGAAGACCTTTTTGACCTCCTTTCCCTGCCCTCAGGAACTGACAGAATCAAGTATTGCACATGTCGAGAGAGCTATACATATCAGCACAGGAAAGGAATCAGGAGCCTCTCTGAGCTAAACATCTCACTTTCTCATCTATGAGAAACTCGAAAGTATCCATAGTCTCACCATTACTCTAAGAATTGTGTTTTAGAGACATGAAAGGAGCCTGCTGGTTTTCTACTAGCTTTTTTTCTGCCTAGCAGAGGTAAGCAAAAAGGTAAGTAAATAACTGTGCCATTAGCTTGTGCAAAAATGTAAGCAATCTAATTTTAGAGAGAACGGCAAAGGAAGATAAGTACACTGAGTTCAATTAATGCTGATGCTAGAAGTTGTAGTAGGAAGTCAGCATTTCTTAAAACTTTGCTCATATTGAGATTCCATGAGCTCCCAGTTGTTTTATCCTGTTTATGCTAAATATTCTGGCAGTGGTGACCCACATAACCTCCACATTTTCCTCTCAGTGTTACAGTTAAAGATAGGGTGCAGGTACAAGATTTTTTTACTTATAGCATCCCTGTCAACTGCATTTGGTGTTCAGAGGTTGCTTATAACCACATCATCCCCAGTAAGTACTTTTTTTAAACAGTAAGTTTTAAAAAGTCTTATCTTGATGAAATCTTGGGAATGTGACTCTTCCAAAACGCACAAATATGCTTTTAAGTCCTGTTTTTTAAATATTACATTTAAATAGACAAACAGGAAATTAAAATAACCCTTGAACTTTCTCTTTAGTCAGTCTTAAAGACTGCTGGACTCTGTCAGCATTTACAGGAATGTTTCAACACCTCTTGACCTGCTGAAGATCTACTGATCTGCTGAAGCTCTACTCTCTATAAATGCATTAAAATATATGGCATCACTTAAATATTACTTATTCTTTCAGAATTCATTACATTAATTTCCCTTAGAAAGAAATTGGCTAATTTAATGTTAACAACTGTACGTTGAAAAAAAGCCATTTTTTGCCCTATAATAACAAAAAATTAAAGTAGCACTCTTAAGGTGAATTTGTCATTAATAGAGTGTCATTCTTGTAGTTTCTGACTACGTATACCATTAGTTTTCTCTTTTGTTTCCCTCCAAATTTCCCAAAAATCTGGATTTCACAGAATATGATTTACTTTCACCTTGTCAGCACTCAGCAGCTTTGCTCTTTTTTCTCAAGTTTAAGCCCGTCTGGGGAGCACAGACTAAACATTATTATACTTATCTCCAGTAGAAACACAATCCAGATTTCAAGTGCTTGAACCCAGCATTGGAGATCTCTCCACTTGGATGCCAGGCCCACCTACATCCAAAAAGAAACATGTGCCCTTGGCTGGTGGGAACGGAGCATGGGAGCATGGACATAATGCTGTGGTGTTTGCACTGTAGCTCTGTAGTGGGAACATTTGTTTTAGGAATTGGGAAATTTTGATTCAGGCTGTTAAAAGCATTTGCATCCCCCTCTGATGCTTCGCTACCAGATGCCTTAGCCTGAAGTGGAGCTCTTTGATTCAGAGCTGTAAGAGAAACACTTCTACATTTTTAGGAACAGAGTGAAGGAAACCTGACTTCGAGGGCACTGAGTTGTGTGGGTGATCTGGGCTCCTGGTGCAGGACCACCTTGTGCATTTTTCCCAGTGATGAATGGAAAATGTGTAACCCACTTTCAGAGTGGGTATATGAGCTCTCCTCTGTTTAACATGTGTTCTGACCTCTATGCATCCACAAATGGGACTGGAAAACTCCTAGAAAGAAAGGTTTTAAATACATTTTTCTCCTAAACATTCCTTGCCAACTGGTTTGTGTACCCCTGCTCTGCATCCTGCTTGCCCATGAATTTTTGTTCTCATGGGCTTAGCACTCCCCATGCAATAACTTGTAGGCACCTTATTCAAGGCTGCTGGCACCTTATTCAAGGCTGCTGATCACCTGAATTAGTCACTGGTCTGAGCATTACAAGGCCACATCCTTCTGGTGGCCTAGTTTTATGGCAGCTGGGCAGATTTAGTACGCAAAAAAAAAAAAAAAAAAAAAGAAACCCACCAAAGAAAACCTCCAGGTACTGGGATGTGGTGTACTTCTTACTTCAGTATTACAAAACATAACTCCAATGTCCCACTTTCACTGTCAGAATGCAACCTACAGCCGCTAATTCTTGTCTTGGAAGGCAATACACTTTTATCCAGTTATTTTCTACTGCTGGAGAGAAGCTATTCTCTCCTAGCCACTGTCATGAAACACTCATCTATAAAATAATTCTTCCTTGAATGCTTGTTTTCTTCCTGAAAAAAGGTTTGGAAACAACAGGGATATGAGCTCTCTCCTCTTTCAAACTCTGCATTATAATCTTTATGACATGTTTATCAAAACAACCATATTTTATCAAGATAACAACTTTGCCTTTGCAATGGCTCCCACATTAGTCCTGACTGAAAATGTGGAGAGCTGAGACCTAAGAGCCTAATATGAGAATTAAGTGAAATAAAAAAAGAAGGTTTTACAGTCTGCTAAGGGAAATCTCAGCAGTAGGCTAAGAAAATGCTGCATGTTGGTGCTGTACACCAGCAAACAATAACCAGAGTTCCTCAATTTACATAGGAAACGTTTTTAATAGGCACTGTACGAGCAGCTCTCAGACACTGACTCCTTCCCTCTTACTCCTGAGTAAGTCTGCAAGTCCACAGATCAGCAGAGCTCTCACAGGGATACAGCAGCAAATCCTGGCGCCTGCAGTGTGCATTTTTCAGAGTGTTGCCATGGTGATCTCCAGTATGCTTATCCCCTGAGAGCTCAGCTCAAAATTCAGAGGGAACCAAAGCAGGACAAAGAAATGACACCCAAGCAAAAGCAACAGGGATATTATGTGTAATTAGCACATGAACATCCTTTCATAGGGAAGATTTCAGAAAAAGAGTTATTCTTAGAACTGAGTGGTCTTTAGAAAAGAAGTGCAGTTTTCATAGTCCCAATTCTAAACCAATAACCATGGAATAAACCCAAAAATTTCTAACCTTGTCTCTGTGTATGGATCACTATTTGGCACAGGGTAAATCCTCAACCTTTGTACTGTAAAAATCCAGGTTCTTACAGCCAGGACAGATGAAAAGGGATAATTAAGAAGATAAAAAGATGACTTTAATAACGAAGCACTGTAGACCAGCAACAGATCACTACATAACCAGAATCACTACAAACCAGAACATCCTATTTCCCTATTTTATAAAAAGAGTTAATACAACAATTCCTAAGTATTGGAGTAATTTTTTTCTTTTGCCAAGTAAAATAAATAAAGTAATTACTTTACATCATCTGTTGGTCCTTATGGCAGTTCTACTCTCTTACTGCACTTTCAACAAAAGGAAACTACATTTGTGCAAACATGAAAGCAACACTCATGCCAAGTAATGTATGATGTCGATATATAGCTGAGAAACTTGTTGGATGGTCTTTCACTCCTACCTTACAAAAGTCCTATGTTATAGGGGCCATACCCATAAAAAGAAACCATCAAGAAGAGGCACCAAAATAAAAAATCTGGGCCATGTCAGATATGTCACAGTCCAGAAAAAATACTAAATGAGAATCAATCAATGTTTTGCAATTAAGGCAGCATGTTTCAGTCAGAGCTTATTATCAGATTTCACCAGACCCTTTTGTGCCTAAATGAGCTTGGAGATCAGTTAATCCCAGATAGTTTGATGCTCAGCCACTTGTGTATGGCTGTTCCTTTCCCCAAAATTATATTCTTTTTGCTCTTATGTGGCTTTCTTACTCCTGTTACAGTGGACTTTGTCCTCTCCACATCATCCTCTCTCATCTCCATCCCCTCTCACAAAATCTGGTGTGCAGTCTGTTGCTTATGACCATGGGCAGCTGACCTGCTGCCTTTGTACTAATGCCTGATGGCCATCACTGTGGAAGGTGACCTGGTGACAGGATGTTCATGGAGGTTTGGTTTCTTCAGCATAATCAGGTTCTCACAATCCCATTGACAATGGACATAGAAAGGGTTGTGCAACATAAACTGCAGGTACCCAAGTATCCACTTGGATCCACAAATGTTTACTCAATATCCATTTCTCTCCTCCCTTATAGCGCTCGGGTCCCTAATTTTTCTTTGCTATCCCCTCACTGAGTGAATTCTCTGTGCTTTCCCAGGCTATAACCTCTCTGCTTTCCAAATAACTACAGGTCCAACAACCTGTAGTTGACTGGAGGAAGGGCTGAGGGAAAGACCCAGGTACAGTCTTTGGTATTTATCATTTTATCTTTAGCTCCTCTTCCAAAGGGTGCTGACACTCACCTTGAGCAGCTTCCCTGTATTTTAAGCTTTCTTGAGCCCTCTTAACAGTGGATCAAGCTTCTATTTCTGGCATACATTTGTATTTCTGCTCAATTGCAGGGAAAGAAGAAAGAACTTCAACTGTAACAAGATCCCTACAAAATCACTGATTGCAATAGACATAATACTACGGCTCTTACCTTGATCCCTTCAGGGAAGAGGTTTTATTTACCATGAATAAAGATGAAGACTGACAAGCAGACTTCAAATTAAGGCAAAAGCTAGAAAATCTCGGATTACTTGTGGAACCAGTGTTTAACAGCTTAACATACTCTTTATATAGATATTATACTGTGCATTTTACCCCTTAATGAAAGCAAACTTGTCGTGAACAAAATCATCAAGATCACTCACTGACAGACAAGAATTTAAATAAAATTTGCTCTTATGAGATCAATTTGTACTAATTTCCATCTCTTAGATGCTTATGCCTTTTCCAGGGCTGGTGAATGGAATCCCAACCACTCCAGAAAACATAGTTGTATGCTGTAATGTGCATACGCTTAGGGAATTTACTTAAAATGCTCCCTTTACTTACTGTAACAGCATGCACTCTACCACCCACTATTTACATGACAATATTTTACAAAGATACTGCAAATCTTTAAAGCATGGGGACAAATTAAGCATACAGGAGCTGTCAAATATTTACCTTGCCCAAGAATATTAGATTTATTAGATTAATGCCAAAGATGATAAATGCAGTTTAACTTCAGTAAAGGAGTTGGCAGAGCAAGACAAGAAGCATCTCTGCAGAGATGCTTGCTTCAAAATCATGTGTTCCAAAACATTGGATGTGCCCTTTCCTTCCCCCCCACCTGCCTTTCCTCTCCCCTGCTAGTCAGCAACTAGAGTCACAAGGCAGGCTTCTGTCAGCTGCTTAACAGATGCATAAGGAAGATCATACCATGCCAAACACTTCACTTGGGAAACCTTCTTTTTCCTCTACTCTCCCACAAGGTCAGTTTGTCTAGTGAATATGAAAGTAAGCAGCTTGCCCCTCTCTCCACAGGTTGTCCTGGCATTCATTTCAAAGAAAAATCTTGGGTGAATGCTACACTTTGCCTAACATCTGAGCAGAACAGTTAGATATCTAGTCCATCACTAGATCTGAACAGAAAACCTCTGCTTTGGGCTGGTAGTGGCACACAAAAGGTGGTGAGAAGACACTCATGGAGCTGTTCTAGCAGGAACAACCCATGTTTCAACTTCTGGCCAGTTTAGTTTTCAGCTCTTGCTTAGGCTTGAGTTTTGGTTGCAGCCATACCCATAGCACTGCTGGAAGTACCAGGATGGACTGGTACCTAAGAAAGGGGGTGTATGTATAAACACATTCTGACACAATTGAAGTAGAAACCTTCAGTAGGTTTACTGCAACTGAAGAAAAAAACTCTCCCTGCCACCTTGTCAAAAACAACAGACAGACTTGCTGGGCAAAAATGCCATCTCTTTCATTCTTCTTTCATGAGAATAAACACCTGCTTTTGTACAAGATTACTATTTTCAGGGTACCTCATTTATTTACAATAATATTAGCACATTCAATTTTGCTCAAGTTGTGCAAAGTAGACGTATTTGGAACATTTTCCTTTATATAGTTATTTTGTTTGTTTGTTTTTGTTTCCATTCCCCATCTACATCATTTACTTGCTCTTTTCCTTCTGGTCCTATATATACTTCAAAGACATATTTTCAAAGAACAATTTCTCTCAGCATAGTATGTCCCCGAGCTGTAAAAGTTTTGCTCACACATACCTCCCTCAGGAGAGATAACTTCTTTGCATAATGCTCCTTTAGGCAAAATATCTAATCATGCAAACAGGTAGAACATTCCCATGTGGGGCAGCTCAAGCATGAAGCATACACACCCCAGCAAAGCAGAGTCAGGGTAGCAGCACAAATATGTACACCCCAGATAAAATCTACATCCTGCAGACTGGATCACTATAAACAAGTGCTATCCAATACATCTTTCAAGGCAATCAGCTAAAGAATTCACACATGGATGGATGGTCTGATTCACGCAAGGGTATGGAAAGCCTGGCAAATGCAATGAATCAGCTCAATTGACCACATTGCTTTCCTAGAACCATCCCAGCCTTAGAACAGGATCTTCTTGGCTTTGCAGCTCTCTACAGTCATTCAGTCTCTGGATATTTCTGATGATGCAGTGGCAACCAATGCCACTGCAGATCTGGGACCAAATTTCCTCAGAATCTCCTGTAAAGAATAATATAGCTTATGTTTTCCAAAGATGTTGGCTGTAAGAAGTGCAGGAGGACTTGAGGAATCTTCATCACCCCTGATACCAGGTGTACTCTACGCTTTTGTGTTTCTGCTCATTCCAATGGAAATGGTATTGTGATCCTTTTTTCTTCTCTGAGTACCCTGAAGAGACAAATGACCAGTATCCTATGATTTTTGGGTGTAAACTGATGCAGAGGATTCCAAGGCCAAAGTTGTGACCTGGCAACTTCAAGGTTGAAAAAAAAAGGAAAAAAAAAGAAAAAGAAAGAAAGAAAAAAAGAGTAAAATCTCCCAAAGCTCAAGCACTAAAAAACAAGCTTCTTAAAAACCATGGCAGGTTCAGTCATTGTCTGGAAATTTCCAGATCCATTTTTAAGGAAACACTGTCTGTGTGCAAACAAGAGTTGCAATGTTTCGCAAAGTGGTAAGTTCCCAGCAACTGTAATTTGATACGATTCAGTTAACTAGTAACAAATTTAAGTCATGCAGTTTTAAGGAAAACCAGTAAAGATAAACAAGACTTTTGTTTACAAAGTCATTGGCTTACTGACTGACAATGAGAAATTTCCTACCTAAATGTAGATATTTTTGGATCTTGACATTACTTCATGACATTGTCATGTCAGCTCGATCAAATTGAGTGCTGCAGTAACAGTACACCAGAATATTGCCTAGCTGTCCAAAGGAATGGTTATTTTTAAATACAACATCAATTTCACTACATTAATTGAATCAAATGTGGTTGAGGCTTGCCTTGAATTTAGCAGTAAAAAATTATTAGGCAAGCAAGTTGTCTCGGTATTTAATTTTTACTTTTAAGCTTGTTAAATGCCTTAATTAAATATAATATTAAGTACAACATTAATTAAAGATTATTATGAAGGTTCAAGTAATATGTTCAAATGCTTTAAAGGAGGGAGAAAAACAAAACAAGGACACAAGCTAGGCTTATAAATAGAATTCATATAAATTAAAAATTTAGCATTAAAAAAGTAACATCCTGAATGCACGGGGCATTTTTTCATGTTTGCTAGCACAAAAGTAACAGCAAAGGTTAGGAGCAGTGGAGATGGTGTATCCTATACAAAACAGTGCACTAACTAAATCATTGTCATTTAGCAAAGTGACAGGCCAGTTTACCTAAGACAACTGCTTAAACAACACCATTGCCACGACAGAGCGGGAGGATGCACTGCAGCAATGGAGCAGAAGTCCCACACTATGAGGAGATCTGTAACACACCTGCAGCTAGGCTGCTCTGGCACCAAACCCAGGGAGATCAGCAGCACGAAGATTTCAAATGCACTTTTGCAGAAGCCGTGGTCTATTAGCCAGGTGGAAGAGTGAAAAGCCCTGTGCAGGGAGCTGGGAGCAGCAGGGGCTGCTGCTCCAGTGGGCAAGGCAGAAGGCAGCTAAGGTGACAGAGTGGCACTATCCTGCCTCCCCCAAGGAGTTCTCCTCAAAGCCCTGCTCCCTAGGTTCTGTAGGCCCAGTGTGCATCTCAAAAATTAATTAGACATGAAATGAATTGTCCTTCCTAAAAACTGTTTGTTTATTAGTAACTGCACAGTTCCTACAGGCATAGCATTCAGAGGCTTCCCCTGTACAGACAAGCAAACAGCAGCAAGATCATCAGCAAGAAGAGCAGCAGGACAGTGCCCTTTTCTGTGCCTGTTCACACTGGTGTTGTTCACACTGGTATTGTTCACTCACCTGAAATTAAGAAGTGAGGTGAGGAAGCTGATTTCACCTACTCAAATACAGCAGTCCCATAAAAAGGCTTACTTTGTCCAGGAATCAAAGGTTTGTGGAGACAAAGCCAATGTAGCATCTGAGAATGACACTAAAAATTATAGTCAAGCTGCACAATCAATGCTAAAGTCAATCCCGAAAACTGATTTGCAACAGTTCCCTCTAAATCTGTAATGCATTTCCTTTTCTAAGCAGGGACAATTCTCAATTTTTGTTGCCAGACACAACAAGAAACCTGATGCCAATATTCTCACTTCTTTGAGAGTATAGAATAATAACCCGACCTGCTTACTCTGTAAAATACCATGGGCTGACACATTGACTTGAGAGAGTTACGTTACCTCCCATTCCCATAGCGCACCAGGAGAAGGAAGAAACCTGTTACAGTGTGGGTGACAACCATGCAGTTGTATTCAACAACCCTTACAGTAAGAAATTACAACAATTTAGGCTGGTATCTTTGACAGAAACTTTTTGATTAATCTCCTCTTTGCATCTCCCCAAAACTTCAGATTCAGCTCTAATATGACAAAGAACTGATGTGAAGCCCTATTTTACTGCACCCAGCTTTTCTACTTGGCTTTGCTAGACTTGGGTAAACTGCTTTTTGCCTTCTCTTGATCTCCCCAGGATGCAGCAGCCCTTGCCAAAAATAATTTTCCTTCACAATTCCCTTGCAGAGGTTTGCACTGTTTTAATGCTGTAGCATCACATATCCTTTTAATCCCTGCCTACACATTTCAACATTTCAAACACATGATTATTTATAAGCAAAATGCCACCAGGGGTTTGGTGAGGTAAAGTGGTTTAGTGGAGACTGAAACTGGGGAAGGGGGAGAGGGGAGGGTGAGTCATCATTTGGTGTTTTTAATCCTTCTCTCCTCCTCTATTGGGCTTTGTCATTAGCAGTAGCATTTACTCACTTTGAGCAGGGCCAAGACAGCAAACAAGTTCTCTGAATTTGAAAGCCAAACAATTCCAGCTCCTAATTCAGCCATGCACGCCTGCTCCAGGCTGTTCAATCCCTTGAGACCCCTTTTTGTAGCCTAGCCTTTTCCCTCCTTTAAGTGCCAACTCATCGAGGGCCTTTGGCTAGGGTTTTGTGCATTCCCACCTGCTCCTGCAAGAGGGAGAACAGAGTGGGATGGAGTGACGCCATCCTTAAGTTTTGTGTTGTATTCAGGGCTGGGCATTGCCACACCAAATGGAGCAAACAGGTTACAAAAACTGTTTGCACAGACAAAGCAAGGCACTTGACAATCACCACCACTCCAACTAAAACACCATTTGGAAACAAGCTGCACTGAACACTGAAGGGGAGACAGCACTTGTTCAAAATCTCCTCTCCCTTTCAGTCATTGCTCAATAGAGCAGCGAAAAATTTGTCCTTCAGCCCAATTATACCACTCTGCTGATGCTGTAACAAAAGGAGAGAGCCATGACAGAAATAACAAGATAACCTGCATCTCTAATGGAAGCAACAGCAGGAGGTAGAAGAATTAATTTCTGTCACACACCATTTTTCTTTCCACTTCAAGCACCCTCTCCCTCTCTAAAAACTCCTTCTATACACATCTCCTGCAAAAAAGAAAAAAAATCTTTGAAGAATGATCCTCCCAAGACTACCTATACCTCATACTTTTTTTCAGTTCCACTGAGAAACAACTCTGCCTTAAGGTATGAGAGCTGGGCAGTGCAGGGATCTGAGCCCAGCCTGGGAATTGACAACCTGTAGGTTCCAGCTCTAGGCTTTTTAGGGCTGCTTAAGGTTCAAAAAAGTCTTTTAAGTGTGGATGCCTCAGGTTCAGCTGCCATATATACCCAGGTTTCTGCACCAAAATACTTGCACTCAGTTTCAAAAGAGAGAGTACTATGGAGTTCTAAGTGTAATTTAGGACAACTAAGAATATGAAGAACCTTTGAGAATTAGACTACTTATTTCAGTAAATTAACTAGGTAGCAACTGTGAAAATGCTGATGTTAGACAGTATTTAGCTTCCTGGGCTATAAATGGATATAATTTTTACTTACCTGACAGGTGTGTCATGAGAATTAGTTAATATTGACACTTTGATCTTTAAAATGCTTTGCCAAGTATTAATTAAGGAAGGACCATTTTGCATTTAAAATACCAAGTATTTTGAAGTTGAATTTGTCTCCATCCCTCTCCTAAAATGGAAAAGAATCTATTGTTTGTTTTTCTACATATTCCCCAGGAGATAATTTCAGAGAAACATGAGAAAGGAAGACTGACATGTGGGTCTGTATTTCAAGGAGGGTGAACGAATACCTCTAAATAAATATCTGTGTTTTGTTGCAAGAATCTTCTCTCCTATGGGTCTTCCAGCCAAACCTGTAGACTTAGTCAAGTGTTACTGGATTAGGGAGAAAGGTCACTCATACCCTCCAACAAACCACATTTTTATAACTAACCTACAATGTTCTTTTATAAGACAAGTCTCAAAGCGAAGTATGAGAAGTACATAACATGTTTCAGATATTCAAGTCTGCAACTACTGGTAAAGAGTGGCCTAATTTCTCTATAGACGGAAAGGTGCCAACATATGGGCAAAACTCTATTACAGCTCATCTGCAGCTAGTGATATGAAATATGCACAAAGCTGTGCAATGCTTTTGTTAGATGGGTCACCCTGTAGGCTGCTGCTAGAGAAAAATAGAGAGTCAAGGCTTGCCTGTGGAGCCAGCTCTCTCCCAGTGACTCCATGCTTGATAAGGGCAGGACTTTCACCACGGGCACTGCAAAGATCTAGCAGCGGAGGCATGACATTTGGCCTTTACATGACCCAGCGAATATAAACTCAGATTAGAGGGAAATAAAAGATTGTATTTGATAGCATGTGAGAAAACAACAACATAAATAAGTGTGCTCTCCACACCCCGGAGAGATCATTATTACAGGCCTTTCCTGTGGTTGTTACTGCTGGTGGTTACAGCCTGACCTGGTAGTGCAGAGTAATCTCTCCTGGAGCTGAAGTATTCTCCTTAAAGTTAGCCAGGCAACACAGGGAAGACTGAGATGGAGGGAAAGAAAAAAGACAGGATGTAGATACTGGAAGAGATGCCAGAAATCACATGCATGAATGTGATGTAACCCTGTGTAGTGCCCTTGCATGCCCTTTAGGGCTTCAGTGTGACAGTGGCAGAAATTCTGTGGGAATGTTTTGCAATGTCACGTTCTTGGCCACTGCCCGAAGCATGCAGAAAATATGGAACAAGTTTTACCCATTTTGGTGACCTAAGTCTTACGGATCTAAAGATGTGTCTTAAAGGTGATTCTGGGGACTAAAGTCTGATTGATTGTCATGTATAGAATTAAAGTCCCTTATGTGACTACTTCATGATAGTCTCTATTATGGGAGACTTCTTCCCCTGTTTCCTGCCTCATTTCATGCACAGCATCGACATTACTTAAGAAGTAGTAACTCCTAAATATTTATTTTTCTCCTTATTATCAAGTGTGCCTCTATGCTTTATTTACCTCATCCAAATGTTCCTGAGAATTATTTACAGCATTCACAATATAGGAGCCAAGCTCTTAGAAACAAGAATTAATTATACAATAGCCAGATGGACCCGGAAACTAAGGTGGACATTTTTGAGATGGACACTGGTTTTGAGAAAATACTTTATAATTCTAGAAGTCTAAAAAGCATCACTGTAGAACTTCCGGGAAGAACCTGCCTACCAGCTAGCAGAGGTTAGTGACAGCACATGACATTATGTGGTCCTCACCCTTCACAAGGGTGTTTGAATCAGGCTATTTATGATACCAGTGCACACATTTTACATAAGCAACACTGCTGAGAACGGTGAAAAAACACTCAGTGCTACATTAAGAACTAGTTCCTGGGGTCACAGATTACAAAATGTGCAGCGAGATCCTAATTTTGGTATCTAATCAGGCTGAGTGTTCTTCCCCTCTTCCTGTGCTCTACTTGATGGTGCCTGCTCCTGATTCCCTAAGGTACACACTCGCCTTTCTCCTCCTTGCAGTCAAGATTATTTATTGCAGCCTCAAGATTATTTTGATGTATCACTAGCATAATTCAACACAATTGTCTTTTCATCATCTCCACCAGTCTGTTTTCTGGTTTTCCTAGCCTTTCCTTATTTTTGAGTGGAACAAAACCCTGTCTCTCCATTTCTTTTTGCCTCTTTGTGAGGTAAAGAAACAGAGCAAGACAACATTTCACTGGGTTTTTCCAGCATTCCAGCTCGGTCTTTCATCTATTTGAAAGGTCAGTCCAAAATTTCATTGGATGAGAATGAGGAAGAGCAAGTTTATTCCACCTTCTGTCTTTATGGGTAACCAAAGCCAAAATTCTACCTGTTATTCTGCCAAACCACTACAATGTATTCAAGCTCAAGTTTCAAATTTAATTTTCAATTTTGACTAAACCAATTTTTAAAATAAATATTTCTAGATGTGCTACACATCAAAATGGATGATTATAAGAGCAGGTGCTTGATTTCACAAATTCAGGGCTCTACCTCTAGCTTGTGAGTGGATGCAGGTAAAGCCACTGCTCCTCTTGGTTCCCATGACATCCTCTGATCCCTCCCTTCAGCTCTGCTGTCTTTGTATATGAGGATAACTTCATAGCCACTTTTGAGATACAAAACTAAAAGTGCACATGAAAAGGTATTTTCTCCTCTCCACAAAAACTTGTTAATTTGGCATTACTGCAAAAAGCCTAGGCAATGTGAGGGAAATTTATTTTTGAAAATATCTGACATTTAGAAGGATAAATCTCTAATTTTAATATCAGATATCTGTAAGAGTCAGATCAAAAAAGAAGGTTTATATTTAGGAGTTCAGACTACATTTGCACAAAATCAAAATATCAGAAAAATGACATATACTAGAGATATTATTTATTTTTACATGAAGGACAAAATGCTAGCATCCATCTCTGCAGCAGGATGTGTTTATTCCTCTATCAGTTTCAGGATCAGCTAACAATCACATTGCCAATATTATACTCCTCAGCTTCCTGAAATACAGCTCTACTTCATGTCTTTTAGTTGTTCCCATATACATACACAAAATGACATTTTAACTGGGCAGATATCTTTTATAGTTCAACTGACACTCAAATGGTGCTCTCCCGCTAAACAGGCACTTAAAAACTACAAAGAGGAAACCAACAATTCTTATTTCACAAAAAATGGGAACTAAAGATAACCCTTTCCCAGAAGTAACAGTTGAAGATCGAGTGGTGAGAAAAATGTGAAAGCAACTGACAAAAAACTTTTACAAACTTGTCACACACACGGGATAGTTCAAGATGTGTCATTGGCCTGAACAGGGTCATGTGAAAAGTATTTTTAGGATCTTGAGGCAACTAAAGTGACTGGTCTCAGTAAATTACTTCAAACTGCTTTGTTTTGCTCAATACACATTGGAAGGTTTTAAAGGACTTGATTTTATACTTTACAAGCCTACATATATTTCAAACTGGGCCAGACACTAGTAATGGAAAGAATCAAAGCACAGCCTAATGTGTAAATCTTTAATTTAGGTGCAATGTTGTCAAATCCCAGGATCTTCATTTCAAGCAATCTCATATCAGTAGACAACTCTACATAAACCAGACAGCACTTTGCAATGCTTTATGCAGCTCCTGCAGTTTTCAGTACTACTGGTCAGCCAGTAATTATTGAACACAAGTTTATAAAACCTGAAAGGCTAGAATTACAACTGTCCCAGCTTGTTAGACATTTAAGACATAATCACTGTCCTCTTTAACATCTAAGTCATTAATTCTACACTTTTTTCAGCATTTGGAAAGGCTTAGTTGCCTGCTTCCAAGCTCATCAGTCAGGCTCTGGGAAAAGGAAGGTGAGATTGTGGGAAAAATGTAGTATGAAAAAAACACTGGAATGAATCTGTGGTAGCCAGAAGTTCATGACTGTTGCTGCCCTGCACATCAGAGCCACTCAAAGTCTCCTGGGGAATGACTTGCAGAGACACAGCTTTGCCTCATACACAAATATATACATACAAATACACATGTGCAGCCACATAGTTAGGGGGTTCACATTATTATGAAATACAGCTAAGGAAGGAAATTACTTTAAGAAAAAATGGTGTATTCACCAGCAAAGTAACAGTTTCAAGAGGTTCTAGAAAATGAACCAAAGCTTTTATTGTTAGAGAACTATTGACTCCAGGTTTGAAAAAGTGACCTCAAGTGAGCAATGATGCACTTAGCCTGGAACTTGCAGCTGCTGTATTTCACTCTAAATTGAATTGCCAATCCACAGTGCAATCTTTTTCAACTATAATCTCACATCTTCAGGGCAAGTATACAAAAAAATACTATATATGAGGTGCATTATGCCAAGTTAGACTAAATTCCTCTGGAAATGGAAAATATGTCTGCATTACTAAATTTAAGAATCCCTGTGGGTATTTATATGGGAGTAGTGTTTTTATCATCTTTTTAAGGGTGCTTAGTGACAACTTCACGTCATTTTTCCAGCAGATAGTTCTTAAGCGTGCAAGTGACTAACGGCACATGGCCCCATTAAAAGCATTTAGGTATATATTATATACCCAGACCTAGGTATAATATATACCTATAATATATAGGCATATATCACATACCTATAGACCCAGATAATAGACATTCTCTACCATGCACACATATGCACAGAGATCAGATCCTGCATTCTTGCTACAATAAAAGTGGCTGCCAATTTCGCATGATTTATAATACCACCAATGTCAATGGCTGGCAAACATAAATAATTGACACAGGCTGTGAAATACTTACATTCACTTTTCCACTAAGTCTTCTTCACTATAATCAAGTTATTTTCCAGGACAGTTTAATCTTCTTACTAAATAAAAGAAGGCAACAATTAAAAATATATTCATATGCATTAAGCTATGTTCAATCACATTAAATTTATTAACTTTAAACTATGATTTAAGATAATCTATAGTGCAATATAAAGTTGTAATTTGTTTACATACAGTCAGTTTTATTACATTTTAAACACAACTTTATCACACTATAACTTTCCAGCCTGAAGCTAAATGGGGTAATGTTCTGTATTTCAATAGCTGCTAGGATAATAAATCAGATGGACAGTTGATCACAAATGTACAACTAATTACTGAAGAACTGAGAGCTAAACTGATGTATTACCCAAAAGAATGCCTAGCATTACAGATGGGTTATTGTATTACTTGGTACTCCTTCAGGCAGAGCTTGAACATGCTTTGACCAGGAGCAGTACCTGGCACCCCCTCCCCAACCAAACATTTAAGAATGGAAGAGAAGCAATGTCTATCCCTTTAGGGAAGGATGAAATACCATCAAATATTTTTTAACATCACCGTATATGCCAAAAAGTGATAAAAAGTGTTCATGTAGATTGTTCAACCAAAATGTGAAGATGACAACTATCCTCAAAAACACATCCCAGGCAATAGACATAGTGAGTGTTGTATGCCTCAACCTGTTCCTTACACAGAATTATTTCTCAGTTGCTTTTAGCAAGGCATTCAATACACAATCAAACAGCTTGCAGCACAAGCCAACACATGAACTAGAAGGCCACCACATGGCAGTTTCCAGGTAAGAGAACCTGAACACCTGGCAAAATTCACCATCTTTTCTCCAAAGCCATCTCATCTCAACTGAACATGACTTTTAGACACACACAGCACTGGCTTTCAGGAAAGTAAGACACAAACATCAGTGGGACTTTTATTTTCTCTTCATGTTTCTTGAGGCTCCCCAGTCCTAAACCAAACTTATTTTGCTAATGTTCCATAGGATTTAATTTCCTGTGTTCATACCCTATATCTAGTTGCTTTGGGAAGACATTCTTTAAGACTATGTACATTCATCTCTTTGCAGAGAAAAGCTGTATGGGAGAACAACCCTTGCTGGGTACAGGATGAACACGTATGCTCAGCAAAATTGTGAGATGAGGCATAAGGGAGGAGAGCTGGGTGAAATATTTAGACCACAGCTGCATGATACAGCCTAACTGAAGAGCATAGGATTGGGCAGAGGAAGGTTGTAGGAGGGAAGTGTAAATAAAGCAGCCAAGCCAAGGGACAAACAGACAAAACAATTAGACTGTAGGACCAAGGTAAAGGGCAGATTTCTCTCCATGTCTTACCAACAACAGGAAAAACAGATTTGGCGCAACTTAAAGGAAAAGAAAATTCAGAAGTAAAAGGAAGTACAAAGGAACTTTTGTGAACCATTATCATCCTGTTGACAGCCAAGAAAGAAGGAGGTGGAGGTAGTCAGCAAGGAAACAACACTTGATCCTGCTGAGAAGTTTGCTTTATATATCCATGTTTTCTCTTTCCTTACGAGCATTTTTGCAAGCACTGCTGAACAGTAATTTAGGCACGCCTTGCACAGTTGGTTCACCCTCCAGTCTTGCAGATGCCAGAACTGAGGTGCACGGAAATTAGTATTTGGCTGAGCCTGGAAGAGTAATCAAATGCTGTCAACCCTAACTGTTATGTCCAACCAGCTATACCCCCAATAATAAAGGCATTAATAAAGGTATATCTTTGCTAAAAATATCAGAAATGTGTTTATTGAGAAAACTGGTTCAGTCATAACCCAGGACCTGGCACAGAGTCATCTAACTACTTATGTGGCAGTTCTCACATGGATACACCAGGCGTTTCAGTCTGTAGTTCAGCTGTGCCAGAGAATGATGCTACCAAATTGTACTCAATTTTCTGTGTTATAAAATTGGAAGCCTTTTTTGCAAGAGGCTTGGGACACAGGCCAGAAATCTCACTCACTGTCTCCCCGTGTATTCAGACTGAGTCATCAGATTTTCCAGGTTTCTCCAATCAAATGGCACACTGCTTTGGATGGACACAGGTGGTACCATCTGCCACAACGCTTCTTCGGTTTGTTTGGTTTTGTTTTTTCCTTCTACCTCCTGCTCATAGCACAACAGCTCTTTTTCAGTATATTACACTGGATCTGGTCTCTCATGGTATGGATTTGGTCTGCAGGCCAGTCAAAATGGACTGCTTGAACTAAAGGAACTTCAATACATATCGTGAGCACAGGTCCTCTAACAGCTGTAGGCACTTGCAAACTGACCTGAAGCAACTAGTACTTGGACAGCAGAGAAATCATTTTTAAAGATGACAGAAACCACAAGAACAACAGAGCAAGTGGGTAGAGGGATGGTCACATAAACTAACTTCAGTCTAACAAGGCTAATCTTCCTGTTTCTCCACTGGCTTGACAGAAGGAGTCCTGCCATGGATTGCCTTATGGATTAGGAATCAATCTTCCCTAAACTGCTTTTTGGAGAGCCCCTCCATAACCTGCAGAGGACAGCAAGAGATTAGACTACTTTTAGCTCCTATTCTATCTTAATCTGAACTAGCTTAATTGCTCCCACCTTTCACATGACAAAATTTCTGCCTTTCAAATCAAAATACACCTTTAGAGGGAAAGGATGAAGACCACCCTGTGTGGTCAATGACCCTGCAGAAACAAGACAACCACGAACAAGCTCCCCATCCTGCAAATGCCCTCTCCCTCATGAGGCAACTGCACCTCTGTATTCAGGGTCAAGGTCTCAAATGCCATCATTTCAAACAGATGATAAACTCAGGCTGACTGGTCATGACCGAGTGCAAAATTTTGCAAGCAGGTAACATGCAGCCCTGGCACTGCAACTGCCAGGGAGATAATGGCTTCTGAAAGCAGCAGGGAACAAAGAGTGACACTTGTTCTGCAGTGCCTAAAGCTGATGCTGCTGTAAGTATGGGTAAGAACATATCGAGGGTTTTTTTTAATGCTTGCTTTTAGAGCTAAAACCAGATCATAAACCACTTTTCTTTGTTTGTTTGTTAAAAAGGGCAAGCACTGGGTCAGGGATGGAAAGTTGTGCTATCCGGTTCCCAGACACAAACCTTATTCCCCTGAGCCTTCAGCTATATGTGACATATGGAGCAGATAATTTTCATACAGACTTTTACATGTCCATGGAACTTTCACCCGGCTGTTGAGCTAACAAGCGCAGTGCCCTTGACAGGATGGAGCACATAGGATAAAACTTCATACTGCTTTTTGAGCTTGATTTTGAGAATGGATCTTCACATTTCACTGTTGGGAATGCGACATTACAACACTGAGTCCATGTTCTTATGGAAAAAGGATATAGAATTTAATATTAAAAACTTTAGGGTGATATCAGATGTCAATCTAATACTCTAAACATTGCAGTGTATTTATATCTCTAATTAACTCAGTATCACACAATGTCTGGCCAATGCATTATCTTCCCTCACCTTTGATTCTCTGGCTTACATGACTCTTGGTCATCTCTATTCTGTCCTCTCCACCTCCTTCACCACAGACACCAGATTTCACTTCTAGCACATGAGTTCCTGAGTTTTATTACTGACTTCCTTTCTCCTGGCTTGGCTTACTGCTATTCTCTTAGCTGGTTCTAAACAGCACTTCTTCAGAATGTGAGGACACTGACTCTTTTTTTCTGAAGCCTCTCCCTTTCTTTTGAGAGTAAATGGAGCCAAGGCCAGCCACCATGACACACCCTCTCCATGCAAGGGACCTATTTGTGCAACCTGGTGGTCTCCCAGCAATGCAAGATGCTCCCCATGTCACGAGCATCACCTAGAACAGGGCACAGGAGACAGACCAGCATTACACAGCAGAAGAATGTTTGCTTTTAGTTTCCAGGAATTCAACATAATCCTGGCACAACCAAATTTTTAAATTACCCAGTGTCCTGGTTTCATCCAGGGCAGCATTTATCTTTTTGCAGTAGCTGTGAGGGAATGGATCTTGGAGCTGTGTGGGTATGTCTAGGTTGTTATTCTATACTATCCACATAATCAGTGGCATGGGGAGGGGGGGAGTGGGGTGAGGGAGGGGAGTTGGAAATAAGAGACTCTTATTCTAGGAAGAAAAGTGTGGCTTTGGGTCACACAAAAGAGTGTCAGGTTGGCCATTGTTCATTTTCTCAGGGTTCACCACCTCAGGTTGGTTGGTGAGCACGTAATGCCATGTAAATCACCCTCTTTTTGTATACTTTTGCTATTAATATTGTTGCTCTAACTGTTCATTTTTGTATCTCATTGCTGCTTCCAGTAAATTGTTTCTCATCTCAACCTGTAATTTTCCCCTTTTTATGTCTCCAATTCTCAACTCCACCCCTGGCATGGGAAGGGGAAAGAAAGTGAGGTGAGCAAGTGAGTGGTTGGGTTGGGAAGAGTCTTGGGGATATGGGGGGGTGGGGCACTTGTCTGAGGAATGCTGTTCCATTTCTAAACCATGACACCCAAAATTCAAAATTAACCAAAGACCACAAGTTCAGTTTTCCTTTCACTTTCCTACTCCTTTGAAGTCCTAAAACAGTATTTCTGTTTCCCTCTGTTCTCAATTCTCATATAGTACTCCTCTTCTTTAATCCTTTGACCTCTGTGGGACAGGGAAGGGAGAAGGCAAAGAAACATATGGGAAAATGAAGCAGACTGCCATCTGTGTTTGTGCTGACCCTAAACACCAATATAAACACAGACCAGTTAGACTAGTTCACATTCACCAGCAGTTTTCAAAGTACTGAAGTAGCCCAATCATTTCAAAATACCAGTAAGCATTTCACTGACAAGAATTACTAGGAATCCTGTGTTTTTCTGCTGTTATGCAGACTTACAGGTAGCTCTGTGCTTGCCATGAAATATTCTACAGCTGCTGCTTTGGTTTAAAACAACCCCAGCAACACCAACCATGCCCTCTTCACAGCACAGTTGTTAACTACTAACTGAAGAATACAAAAATTCACCAAATTGTTCTATGAACAATACTGTTCAATCAAGGTAAATGGTGCACCATCCAATAACACTGCTCCAGAGCCTCACACCTCAAAAAAGAAAATCAGTATCTGTTATATTACATTCTCTCTTTCATCTTCATGTCACTGAAGACATTCCACAGGCAGTTTTACTTCTGACAGCACGATTTTCAATCAGTCTGCTCTCGCCTGGATTTGAAATAGGATACTACATGAAATTGGATCCTGGTAGCCTCAAACATGCCCAGGCTTGCACAGGAGGTGAAACAAAAAGAAAAAAAAGAGGTCTTTTTAAACACAGGGTGCTAGTAAAACTGATTTTAAAGTGCCATTTCATTTCTCTCAACTGGAAGTAATATATTACCTCTATAAAGTCTTTTATACTAAGTTCTTGAAATTCTTTATTTGTACAGTGCCATTGGTGCTCACCTCACCTTAGAAATACACACATTTTAATAGTCAACCAAAGCAATACAAACCACCAAAGTAAATAAGACTACTTTAAAATATGCTTCACTAGCTTTTCCCATGTATCTGCCAAGCAAGGGCCCAGTCCTGCAGTCTCTTTCATCATGTACTCAGTACTCACACAAGAATTTGAAGGTTTACTCCTTGAATTACAGAGTGTAGCCTGCCTTTTTGGAGAAAGGAGCAGACATGACAGTGTGAGTGTGAAAAAGGAGAGGAAAAAATGTGAAGTGCAGGAAGGCAAAAAGAGCAAAGATTGTTAAATGAGGAATGAGGCATGGATAAGAGAGAATAAGAGACATGGGAGAGCAGCAAATATTGGTGCAGAAAACAAGAGGAAAGGCATAAAAGAATGAAAACCTTATCCTGAGCACTGTAGGGCTTTAAATACATTTGTATGACATCGAACAGAGAAGAAAGTACAGGAAGAAGTGAAGAGATGAGAATTTTATTTTTAATCTTAGTTAAAAAGTAAAAATCACCCAAAGTTCACTCCTTTGTCATCCTGATGTCCATTCTCCTGAAGTAGGGTATGAAAGGCTATAAGGACTACTGGTATGGTCAGCCAGGCAAGCCTCACCTGACACCAACTGGATGGATCAGTGAAGCTTCCAGTGTCTTTGACAGTGACTGATTTTCCCCATGATAGCCCACTGCACTGAAGATTTCATTCTTTCGTTTGTTTCTAAAGGTGGAAAAAGGAACCACTATAAAGCCTGGTTGGAAGCTTGAGTGAAATTTCATCTTGCCCACTGAGAAATGTATAAAAATCACAACCTTCTCATTAATACAACAGTGGCCTGGCTGTGCCTTTTGCTGAACAGATCACAAAGCATCACAGCAATCCAAAGTTATAACAGCAGGAATGTCTCATTTGTCCATCAAATCCAATGAACAAGGTGAATCTCAGCCTAATTACAAGCAATATAAGAACACTTTCCTCCTTCAAATCAGACAGAAGGGCTCTTCTCATCTGCAGTCCCTCTCAGAGAATCAGCCTGATTCTCTCCACACTCTCCCTTGCTTTCTGTGTGACCTCTCCTCCTAATCTGGAATCCTTCAGAGCTGGGAACTGGACCCCCTGCCTTGTTTCCCATCATCTGCACTGATTTATGTTAGCAAGCCAGGCCAGCTGGCTGCCTGCACACCCAAAGAGCCTATACACCCTGATACTGCTGACTTAAGAGAAAAACAAACCAAAAAACCCCCCCAAACCCCTTCCCCCCCAACCCAAAACAGCACAACAGTCTAGCGTGGCTTTGCCTGCCAGGTTCTACCTGCGGCCGCTGGGCACAGACGCTTCCCTGGGTGTAGCTGCTCTTCTGGCCGCTGAACCCCTCCTCTGCAAATATTTCAAAGGTATTTCTAGGCTGGGGAAGGGTACAGGCTACTGTTTCTAGTTCACTAGGAAAGATACATATGTTGGCACTTTTAAAAACACAAACCATTCCACGCAGCGACGGGAGCTGGCTCGGGCAGACACTGCCCTATCTCGCAGAGCAAGTCACAGCAGGGTCTGTAATCACCGGCTCTGCAAACACTGATTTCCCCCCACCCCCTCCGCGGGACCTTAACTTGCCCGGTGCTCCCGATCAGAGGACACAACACATCTGAAAGTACTGACAGGGAATGGCTGGGCAAAACACCAGCTGAGCTCCTCCGTGTTCAGCCAGCTTCAGCTCTTCCCTTACTAACAACCAGCTTTTTAAATTTTCTTGTTAGGTTTTTGGTGTTTTTTTTTTTTTCTTTTAATTTTGTTTTGTTTGGTTTTTTTGTTTGTTTCTTTTTTTAGGTGCGTTTTTTTCTTTTCCCCCTCCCCCCCAATAAAACTTCTGTCTTTCATGCTTACATAGGGCATAAGCTACGGGAATAAGTGCTTGCTCAGTTCAAGCACTTTTCTTTTTCCGCCAGCAGAGCAAACCGAGTTTGGATGCACACGAAGGGAAAGGCAATATTTATAAAGGAAGTTCCCACACTTCCTCTTCAAGCAAATCACTTCTGACTGGTTTTGCAATTACAGACCTACCGTAAAAAGGAGGTGGAGGAATAAAAAAACATTGGGTAGTATACTATTTCCTTTTAAAGTCACTTGCTTCTGAAAATCAAGCTTCCAGAGAGGAAGGAGTTAAGCACTCAGGACAAACTGTCAAGTTTTCAGTAACTAATTAACTCTTCCTGTAGGCCTGGAGGAAATCCACAGCTGCCACAAATATTCCTTGCTCATTTCAGTACTACTCGTTGTGAAATGGATCCAAACCGCAGATGTAATTAAAGCCACTGGCTCCGCAGAAGGCTGGGAAGTGCCCTGTGAGCTACCTTGGGGCAGATGCCATGGTACAGGCTGGCAGGGTGGCAGTGACAGCAGGACACCTCGGCCTCATCCTTGGCACACCATACAGTGCTGCTGCTGCCAGGATGGATCCTGCTCACTGGGAGGGCAACAGGGCTCCTAAGGGACGAGGTGCAGCAGGTGATGGACAGGGAGCCAGGAGCTTCCTGCAGCCGGGACTGGCAGCTGCCTCTGCTGTCAGTCACTTGCTCCCACCCAGTTTTCATCCCATGCCCTCCTCCCTGGGTTATAAAGCTCTGCCACCCCAAACCCACTTGTTTACTGTGCTACAGTGTTAGAAACCTCTTCATCCATGGGCAAACTGTATTTGACAAGCTAATTTCCCTCTACACAGAGTGGCTAAAGTCTGCAACACTAGCATAGTAAGTAAAGATTTTTCTGTCAATTCACAATAAATCAGCTTCCTATTTGAATTTACATACTTTAATTTCTTCTGCAGTGAGTCAAACCACCAGTCTACCCAAAAGGTTGGTAGTCTCCTGGTATTGAAATCTGTATTAGATCCATACCCGGCAAAGGAAAAATAAAGCTTTCCCGAAACTCTTATCCAAAGCGTGGGAGGATGGAAAATAAGATCAGCATACATTGCTGAAAATAGTTATTGAGATAAAAGATCTGATTGCTCTGGCACTAACCTCCCTCCTCCTTCCCTCCCCTCCTCAGTCACAGTGTGTTTAAATGCCTTAGGAAACTCCCTGCCCCTGCTACACACTTTTTTTCATGTTTAATCTTAGGTTAGAACACAATTGGATTTGGACTTGATTAACCTTTCATGCAAAAAAATTTCCACACCTTTGAGTTACTAATTTCATTTGATAACAGCTGCAGAAAACTAGCTCCATATTTTTGAAGTTAAATCATTGCCAAATTCTGTTTTCCGGTGCCAGCTGCTCAGAGTGAGGCTAAAAAAGCCTTCCAAAACAATTATATTTAAATTATTAATTAACACCACTTGGAATATTATGACTAAAATCAATTAGTTTATGCAAAGGTATCTACAAACCTGAAGCACAGCAACAGTGAAAGAGATTCTTTAGTTGATGAATAATTAATACAGCTTTTCATTTGTTTCACCTCATATGCCAAGTAGCACAAAAGGAAAGTTATTAATGCAAGTAGATCACAAAGGTAACAACATTTATAGCCACTAAACTGTTTAAGTGAAAAGTTTGCAGGGCCAAAAATACTTCTGCAATATCAGATCCAGAAGAAACTAAAATACAGATTTGACCATCTGGATGAAACAACAATGAAAAGAAAAGCAGAGCTGCCTCCTCAGCTTGTTTGCTGTAGGTAAGCAGGAAGATCTGTCATCAGCTATAAGAAGCTCTGAAATCTCTGTCTTCAGACCTGCAAGATTCATGAAAGTGGCTTCCAATTTCTGGAAGCAAAACACCATGGTTTGGCCAATTACCCCCACATTTTTACCATGAAGGCATGTGATTTTATACCCACACACATACTGTTTCCTCTCAGGCAGCAAAAGAAGCATTTTTCAGTCTGACATGCTCCAGGTTTCTTGGCAAAGCGCAACTCTTCTTTAAAAAGAGTGGGTTTTGGTAAACAGTGTGCAGATTTCCTGCGGATTACCAGAACTACATACCTCTTGTTATAATATGCTCCAGTGACATGAGATGATGTCAAATGGAAGAACAGCATAAGTCACTAATTGCTGCAAAACTAAAAGCTTAGCATGTGTTAATTTAAAACATTCCTTAACCTGATTATTCGGCTCGGAATCAGCAAGCAGTTGCCATTATGCCAGTGGTTTGACACTACTCCACTTTCATCCTACTTAACCATTAGATCTTAACACCACTTAAAAAAAACCCCCACGTTAGATTTGTGTACATGTTTGTTTTTATTTTCAAAATTACTCAGAGCATTTCTCCAGAGAAGTGTTGGAGATTTAAAAAGTATCTCAGTGGGAGAACATTCATTGCTGTTTAAATGTTGAATTACAGCAGAGCACTAAGAAATGACGTAGGTGTTTGATCAAAGAGTTTCCTGTATGCCCTGTTAACAGCTCCTCTGTGTGAGGCAACAATAGGGATATTTTCACACTGTGCAAACACTGACTTTGCAACATTTCTGCTCCAAACAGGAGGCTCACCTGCTTCCCTCAATACACAACATACCTTCTCCTTCCTCACTACATTACACTTGCTGCCCTTTTTTTGTGATTTTCCCCAAAAGCCTCCTTTATATCCCATCAGTTGAAAAACAGAACCAGCAACATTAGACTTGAAGTTCCTACCTCCTGACGTAAGCAGACTCAAAAATCTAGACAAAACAAGCTGTCCCATTTCTGCATTATCTGTGCACTGATTTCAGAATCTAAAACCCTCCTGCTTACGAATGAGAAATGATGTGGCTTCCTTCATGATAAACGATGCAACTTTCTCCAAACAAATCTTACCCAACTGTGACACAAAGTCTGCCTTGCCTTGCCTGGGACTGTCTTGTACATGGAAAAAAATTCCATGAGACTCATCTTCACTTGCCTCTTAGGGTATGGAAATGAAAGATTTTCCATTCCACGAATGACCTGCTTTCCTTGCAGCACCCTTCCTTACTGGGTCAAAACTTTTACACTCCTAATTCCATGCCTGCAACCAAGATGCACTGCCACCAACCCGTCAGCACATACTTTTCATATCTTTCAAACAGATGGTAGTTTGGGGATGAATTACACTTGGTTTCACAGCCAGCCCAATCCCAGGTACAATGTTATCACCACAGACAAGAGCCCACAGATCTGCTTCATTTGGCTATAAAGGTTTGCTCCATCTTTGCATTGATAAAGTACTTAATGGACAAGACAGTGGCTTAAATATTCCCCAGATGAGGAAGACTTTTTAAGAAGCAGCACTAGCTCACTCCACTTAAAGGGAAAAATGATCTTTTGGCTGAGAAATGCCCTCTATTCTGCTGTGTTTGGGCCCTTGTGGCTACAGAGCTGCGTGGAGGATGTGTGAACTGAAAATGATGTTAGAAAGGCAATGACGTGGTCTTTCTGGCATGAAACCTATTTTATATCTTGTGCTGAAAGGGCTCTTGACATATTATGGTCTGGAACATACCCGTGTTATGCCTATGACCATAAACTGGCCAGTTTTGATTTCTGGGTCTCAGCAATAGGCAAGTAACTAGAAACAAATTGTTTTGCCTCTGCTTACAGAGTGTTATAGTGAAATGAGATCCTGGGTGAATGTGATGATTTTCCCCTCTCTGTAAAGAAGTTACAGTTTTTCTCAGTATTTCCTCTCTACAGAAACACTGTGCTAAGATACCACTTGTACTGTAGGACTCACAGCACCTCATGGCAAAGCTGTCTCTAACTGGCATGCCTGTCTGCCCATCTCACCCAACAAAAGAAAGAATTAATCCCCATCTTCAAGAATTCAATAGTCATTTAAGCAGAAGGTCAGGTACCTAATGGGCTGTCATGTTCAGGCTGTCTATCTCTCTATCTTCCTGGCTCCCCAAGTTCCCAAGCCTTGACTGAGGGTCCTTAGGAGCTGGATACTTTGTTTTCCTGCCAGAGCACTACGAAGGCTAGAGCACAGGTGACTGCTTTGCAAATTTAAGTAGGGATGACATATTCTGGCTTCATTGAAAGAGAGAGGGGAAAAAAAGCAGCCAGGAAAAGGTACACAGCAAGGCCTGAGAAGTATACTAAGGATGCTGTTCGTCCTGTATTACTGGCATACTTCAATAGAATGTGAATATACATTCAGTAGTCTGCATCATGCTTTTTGACCTGAACCTTATTATGACTGCTGCAGTTTTAGGATACCTCATAGCAAGGATAACTGTGTGCAAACACTGTGTGGCGTCAAGTGGTATTAAATATTATAGAGAATATATGTATATATTACTATATATATATAACGCATACTGATGTGTTTAGTAGTAGTAAAGGTAGAGAGCATGATTGTACACATTTCCCAGGTCTTTTTCAGTGCCATGAGTTATGGAGTGAGCTCAAAGACTACAGTCTGGAATGCAGAAACATTGCTACATCCCCCAGAAATTTCCAGGAGGTACACAAAGAGAAGGGAGCCCCTTCCAGATTCCCTGGGACACAGCCCACTACGCATACTTGCTTTTGAACAGCCTCATAAAACCAAAACATTTTTTTCCAAACAGATCACAGGTCACATAGGCTTCCCAAGGGATATATTGGTTACAGATGTTTTCATGTAATAAAATATTCCACTCGACTGCAGTATTTCTAACTGATAATGCTAAAACTAAATTACCCTTGTCTAATGGTTGTGTCCTCAATGTACTCCTTACCATGGTAAACACTGGCTCATTTGTTACCATTTAGCCACATAATTTTTTTTTTAATATGAGCACGCCACAAAGATAATGTATTTCAAGTTTGCAAGAACTACTTGAACTTTTCAATAATATATACTTGAAATTCACTTTTTTCTGCATATTTCCAGAATAAATTATACCTCTAAGTTTCAGCATTATCATAAAAATTTGCATTTTAAAGTTATCTCATTCTTTAAACATGAGTGAGTCTAATAATTTTTCTAAGATTTAATTCTTGAACTTGGAATATTTAAGAAAAATCACTCAATTGTCTGAATGCTATAATACTAATAACGAAACATTCAATTTGATGTCATCTTGGCAGAGTTGTTAGGAAAGGTCATTGTGATGGTATCTTTAAAATGATCGAGTAGCTCAAAATAAAAAAATTTAAAAAATAAAAAAAGGAAAAGGAGAGAAGGAGATAATTGTTTCTATTCAAAATACACTTACAATACAGCACTAACAAGGATGGCTATAAAGAAGGAAGAAAAAGAATTTTGAAAAGGAAACTTAAGTAGTCTTTGACCCTAACAAGGAGCCTCCTTCAAACAAGGGAAGCTCATGCAGCTGTATGGGACTACATCTCTATGAAAACTACCACCTCAGCATTTTTATGTAAAAGATTAAATCATTAGGCTTGAGATAGCAGTTCATCATTACTCTCCTTTTTGGATCATCAGGATACTTATGCTTCGATTTCAAATACAGACATTAAGAGCAATGGAACAAAGTGACTCTTGATGTCCTATAACTGTTTTATGTTGCCACTTCACAGACAAAGCCAACCTCGTCTAATTACATTTCAGGAAGACTGGAAACATAGCAGGGGCAGAGTATCCTCTGTGGAGGGAGACATAAGCCATTTAGCACTACTGGCATTATATCAAAAGTAGAACCTGTCTATTTTTAAGAAAATGTGTGAGTTAGTAAAAATTGGAAATAGGCTGTCTACACTTGATTAAAGAAAAGGAATTCTTCCAACTTCACAATGCCATGATCCAGGTATTCACTGCTTTAATGCTAATGCTCCTTTCTGAGTTAAATGTAGTCGCCAGCCTTGATAAGCAATCTTTGCACTTATCCAATTCAAATGCTTGCTTGTGTTGGGTAAAGAAGAACATCACTTCATATTGTTGAAGGGGTCAGAAACATGCTTTAATAATGTGCTATAGGAGGAAAATATGGGAGCATTTCCCTCTACTCCTCCATCCCACCTGAAAGGATAATTCAATCTGCAGCAAATCACTTCAGAAAAAATTTAATTCAGATTGATGGAGATGCTTTCTAAACACAACATAGCTGAACCTGACCTGAATACAGTATTTGGGAGAGGAGGACTTTGTTTTGGTTCCAAGCAACATGCCAAGAAAACTTTACTCAGCTGACATGTTTTACCATAGTCCTGCTTATCTGCCTATCACTCTCCTTGTCATCATCATATTTGATTAACTGTGAATTTATTCTGAGGCTGATGCAGTAATTAAGATTGCTCCCATGTACAGGAGGCAACAATGGTTCTCTGATGGCTCCAGCATTTGGGAGGGAGGTTATGCAGCACATGAAATGCAAAGCAACAGCCCTGTTCTGTGGCTCAAGATAACATCCAGGATAGGAACAAAGCAGTGCTTTGTGACAAGTCATTTGCTTTCTGAAAAAAAGTACAATCCAGTTTTTCTAAGCAGATGCTCTCACACAGAAAACAGAAGCTTGATCTGATGATATTTGAATTTTTTAACCAATTAACAGTTTAAACAGCAGCAAGAGCAGTGATTTTTGTGCAGCAATGACTTGAAAACACATGAGTCTTGGAAACTCAAGTACTCCTTTCCTCTCCTCTGGCCTAATGGGAAAAGGATTAGCTTTCTGGAATCAAAATCACCTGGATGCAGAAGTGGACCTGATCTGCCAGCACTGCCCCCAGGAGCTGTGTTCCTGTTGAGCAGCAGAATGCTGCCCTGGCTGTCACAGTACCTTCCATGAGCTCCTCTTTTCCCTTGTTATTTTTGCTGGCTGACAAAACAAAAACCTCAGATAGCTGACATTATTCCCTGTGCAGAAAATCTCTATTTATTTTAGTGCATAAATAATGTGAGTAGCAAGAAAGAGCATAAATGAAACAACCTAGAAGCTCACCTATGGGAGGAGATGTGAGCAAAGCAAAACTCTTGAGAAATTCTGCAACTCCTGACTCATGTATAAACACAGAGCTTGCAGGGTGAAAAGTTACTATTTTAAATAAATTTTTGGTATGTTTTGTGATATCTTTTTCTTGCCATAGTTGTTAAGGACAGCACCCAGAATGCATAGCTAACTATGATGTCCAATAGTGTCATTTGTCTGTTGCTCGTCTTCCTCCCTTCCCCAGCCCCTTTACCTATGCAGTCAATACCATATTCAAACCCACACACTGGCTCCCCCGAATTTTTAAATTTTCAAATAAATGCCCAGTTAACTCACCCTTTACTTTAAACCATTGTATGCAGCAAAATGCTCCAATTAAAAATGGAATGTCTATTAATTGAAGCCCAAAGATCCTGTTAAGGCAAGTTTCACGAATCCTAAAAATAGCAATGCATTCATAATTTTTTCCTCACTTTAATTAGGCTTTTTTTTTTCCTGGCTTGAATTTAAATATCCCTCTGCAGTATCTTCAACTGCATTGCAGTAGTAGGAACCCTGCACACAACACAAGAGCCACAAGATAAAAGATTACTTGCTTTTTCCATTCTTTCTCTGAAAAAGGAGTGTGAAATGGAGGTATGCATCCCACAGAACAGAAGTGCTGCAGTTAAATAGAAGAAACTTCAGAAAATGAGACTCCCAGAACCAAATGAAACTTCTGGCTGATTTGTGTATAGACAGATCTTGGTCCTTCTCTAATCTATAGTCTTAGGTGATGTGGAAGAAAACAGCACTGTGGTGGTCAAGGTGAAGGTGACATAACTAATGGTACAGCAGCCAGACTAAGGGCAGGTCAGTTCAAAGTGAGCTGAAAAATATGCTCTATGTAGCTCTTTGAATGGCATTACTTATAGCAGTCACAGAATGCAAGGTCATACTTCTTCAGACACAGGTTAAATTTGTAGTGTGGTGAACTAATCTGGAAAGCAGTGACTTGAAGGATGACTTCGGGGCCGCCGTGAGCCGCAACTAAAACTCTGGCAGGGATGCAGTGGCTAAGATGATGAATGAGAGAATTCAATACCTGAGCTAGGGGAAGACACAAAGCAGAAAACATCGTTGTAGCACTTCAGAGGAGCATTACTAGGAACAGATAAAGCTGAGGTTATCCAGGTCAGCTGGGTAGTAAGCAAAACAATGCTAAGTAGCAGTCACAGATCTCTGCCTGCTTTGCCTATGCCAGAGCCGAGCTTCCTCCTGCTACAGCTGGCAGAAGTGACAATGGGAGGGAATGCTGAACCAGCCCCTTCCAGTCCTGGCCACAGTCTTTATCTTCCTCCCCTCTTCCACTGTTAGATTAACACACCCAGATCTTCAGTGTGAACCCATTCTATCCTCCCTCCCGGAGCAGCAAAAAATTCAGTTTCTCTTACATTGCCAAGATGCCTAGGACTGGCTCTGCCACTTCATACAGCATTACTGAAATGATCAAAAGCACATGTTGACAAATTGGAAAGGACTCAGGATGGAGCTGAAAGAAGGATTTGGAGTCAGGAAAAGATATCCTAAAGCAAGAGCCAGAAGTAATTCAATCTATTTATTTACACAAAGATAAAGTTCAGGATGGCTTGATCACAATTCATAAATACTTACATTAGTGAGAGACATTTAATAAAGTATTAACATACTTTAAAGCATAACAAGACACAGAATTGAAAAATGGAACTTTGAGATAAAATTCAGGCAAAAAATGAGGGAGAAGTGTTAGAAATTAGTTCAATTAAGTCACTGGAACCTTTCACATTTGCATGCAGTGAATTTGCTGTCACCTAAAATCATTTAAAAAAAAAGAGAAGGATTACTTTTTAAATTGTTATTATCTAGCTCATGCAGAACTTTCAGGCTAAGTGGTGAATTTGTACAACAGTATAATACTACTAGCTGACCAAACTAGAGGAACACTATGTTATAAAACCCATGAGCACATATTTATTTCTTGAGTGGGCCTACAAAATCCATTTTTTTTCTTTATCTCCTTTAAATGGATGCACCAGTTTTGCTGAACTCAATCTGAACTTTAACTTGAGCATTCTGCTGTAAATGTGACACACAGCCAGTTTCTTTCTCTTCAGACACTGCAAAGAAGCAACTCAAATATCCAAGACTGAGTGCAAGTGAATGCAGTGAATTTGAAGGCAAGATGCACCTGTAAGCTTTCAAGCAGCTCCTCTAGTCCTGGAGTCTGAAAGCAGTGGTGTACTTTCCAGGGGCATTTACAAGCCACCTTGGATTGTTTCAGCATGTGGATGGAGGGCAGAGCTCCTCCTAGAGCTCCTTAACCCTGGCCACCCCAGTTATGCTAAGCAGGACAGTATGGGAGGTATCTTACTATTTAAGCACTTTTTGGCCACAAGGCAAATAGTTTCACCAAGACTGTGACTCAGAAGAATTTGGCAAAGCAGGATAGCCTAGATATGTCCAGGTTTAAGATAGCTAAATTCTATACCTTTGAAATCCACTGTAGAAATACTACACACTTTAGTTTAATAAAGGAATTAGCGTCCAAGAAGTGATATTATGCAATGACAGCATTTCCCAGTAATCAGTGAGCTTTAGGAATGATGCAATTGTGTGGTCAGGAGACAGACTTAAAAAAGACACATTCCCTCCTCTGCTTCAGCTCGTCTGATCAATTGTTTACAAATCCATAGTCCTTTTTTTTCTCTACCACCATGAGAGGTATTTACTGTTTTTATGATCTCAGAATGGAAAAATATTAATCCAAAACAGCAGCAACTATTGCTTTTTCTTCTCAAATCTGTGTGGCATTAAGTATAATTACATAAATAACTGGGATGGCAGAAACAGACAATTACTAGCTTTGTATTGGTATTGGAAAAGATTATACTGTTTTTATCATGTCTCTGAAATAATGGGTATATGCCAAGTCTACTGTCAAGAATACTGCTTGCTGCTTTAATGCTGATATGAAAATAATCTTGTAAAAACAGTGAGAGGGCCCTTCCACATACTTTCCACCAAGAAAGATTACTTAAATAAATGGTTTAACCTGCTATTGACCTAAAACCTAGTTGCATAAACGTTTTAAAAATTATTATCCATCCTGAGTAGATAAAAGTAATCTAGCAAAGTCAAGGATAACATAGGACGCCCCTTAATGACAGCTGCATTCTTTACAGCCTCTATTAGCATATGATTTTTCTATTGGCAAAGCAGATTGAAATGCACTTTCGGAACACATGCATATGATATCTCTATCTCTTTGTAAAAAGCTGGAAAGAGACAGATACACATAAAGGAAGAGTGAAAACCTGCAAAGAGCTCTTACAAGAAGAGCCTCAACTATTTTTGCCCCATTTTTTTAATTATAAACATTGCTATACCTTCTTTTAAAAATAAAAATTACAGAGAAAGTTAAATATAGAGGTTGTGTTTACCCATACACAACCAAGCTACCATCACCCTGAAGTCAGTAAGAATGAGTGCATACAGCATTTGCTCCAGTTTGCTGAACAAATGCTCAGACCCAGCTAAGATAATTAATTGGGTATAGTTCATCTAGTATGCACTGGAGATACAAGCATTACAGGCACTCCAGTGTGAGCAAAGAGGACAGAGTTCTTATCAAGCTTTAAAAAGGCTATCTCAGGAAGGCAGACAGTGGCCTCACCTACTGAAAGTCCCCTACTTTTAATATGCTGTGTTAGCTGGCATCCCAAGAGCCCGCTCCACTCCGTGGTGTGTAATGAGAAGAGTCTCTTGAGCATCTCAACTTTCCTCCCCTGCAATCAAGGCAGTGATGCCAGATGCAAGTTTGGAAATCCTTCAGCATTTTGTCTGACAGCATAAATGTTATGTTTTTTCCTGAGCAGCAGTCATCTGGTCTGCTGCATGCTTTCACCACCTGCTTATATCAGGCACATAGGATGGGATGCTTGTGCTTCAGTGACCAAGCTGGCAAGGATTGAAAGCTTTAGCTGCCACAGGATCATCCAAACCTTTGGGTTTATGGTTTGTTTTTTTTTTTCAAACAGATCACACTTCTGGCATTCTCCTTCCTCACTTTAAGGAAACATCACCTTTTCTACAGACTCAAACAGCAGCCATGTGGTCCACAGCAGCATGCTGGAAATGGTTAAGATGCTGTTAACATTGTCTATGCAACTTCAAAGGGATGCAGCTGCCCCAGGAGGTGTTTCCTGGCCATATACCTGATCTCATGCTGCAGCACTAAAGACCATATTTTCCATACATGCAGATCTTTATCCCTTCTACTTCCTTTGGGACAGGTCTGTTTGCTTTTTTTTTTCCTAAAATCATTACTAAATTAATATTCTCACAGCCACACATATTTCCACTTCCTGAAGTGTTAAAAGAAAAAAAAAAAACAAATGAGCTCTTGATATTTCTGTCAATAAAGACACACTCAGGATCAAAGAAATGAAAATGCTAATTATGGTGCACCCTGTAACACCTCTCTCCCAGGCCAAGTGCTCTGATTAAGTTAACCATCGTGCTAATTATAACAGTGTTTAGCACAGCTGGGGCCAAAGAAAAGCCATCTTCTACCAGAGCATGGTTGGCAGCCTCAGAATGAGATAAAGCATAAGCATATATTGTAACAGAAACTTGCCTATGATTCACCAAATTATAAATTTTAAATATTCAAAACCATGTTCAGTTTCTTTTATAATTTTAAAAAATTGTGGACATTTAAAAAAAAATGATGTGGTTTGTTTATATTTTGACATGAAAAAATGCTGGAGTCAGAAGCTTATTGCACAGGAATTGAGTTACTGTCTCCTAAGGGAACATACAGCAAGATAACACATCTTTGCAATTTAAAGGGAAGCCCACTCTGTGCTCTCTAAGTCAATACCATACGGCTGTGAAGCATGCCAGTGATGAGAGAGGAAGGCCACTCTACTCTACACTTTCATTTAAAGTGGAATGAAGTAGCATGCAATTACTGGCAAAGCCACCTGCCACATTTCAGCAGCACATTTGGATGGAGAATGGGGATGATAGTACCAGTGAAAAATGTCATCAGGGTGTAAGTGAAAGTTAATCCTTCCCACCAATTCCAAGGAGGAGAGAAAAACATAATAAATCAATAAATCCCTGCAGTTAAGAAAATTGTATCTTCAGTGGATGTGTACAATCCTTGTTCCACACAGCATAATTGGAAGACATTTTTAAATGGTTATGTAGTTATAACCATATCTTTCATTCATCACTTCCCTCCTTGAAGAACTCTTCAGCATTCACTGGCAGTACCTTCCGGTGCACCTGCTTGAAGGATAAGCACTACTTACCAAGGAGGAGTAGTAAAAGGTAAGAAAATTGCCTTGGATTCAATATCACTCCTCAAAATGGCTGTTTTGTACTTGCTCAGACTCCCTGAGACTTTGAGTAGCAGCAGATGAGCAGACGGTTTTTCAACACGAATTCAGTCATTAACTCTGAATTATACAAGCCATCTAAACACAATGAGGCAACTAATGCTCCTGAGTGGATATGTACTTTCCAAATTCCAGGCATGTTCACAGTACTCCTGTTTCACTGCACAGATACAGCAATCACTGACACCCTTATTATGGGCCACCTTCCCATTAATTTCTCATGCATTGCATTGGCTCACTTAATTATATACACACACATATATATTTTAATAAATACAGCACTGTTTTATGCAAATGGATAATCTGAGTTCCTTACTGCTTTAGTAGGGTGGTAAAGGCTTAAGTGAGTTTAATCCACTCTCTGGGGAGAAAGGCTAATTATTGCTCTGGTTTGGAAGGTAGAGAGGAGAGGTTCCTCAGAGGGAAAACCCAACAAATTGGCTGAGATGTTAGAGGAGGTTAAAATGTGGGAACAGCACCCTTTGCAGGGTGAAGACTGTGACATGATGGAGCATTATTAAACCTCTTGGGCAGGAGTCAGTGCTATTTCAGGGGTCTGTGGACCCTCTAAGAGGGTCCATGATGAATTTCAGTCTGTCACACACATTAAAAAAATATAGCAATACAGTGAAAATTAGGGCACTTTAATCCTCTTCTTTTTCACTGACATCCTTGGTGCATGACCCAGCAATTGAGTATAACCCCATCTGCCTCCTGCCTTCCTGGGAGTCACAGATCCTTCTAGATGTGGCTGCTTCACTCCAGCACCCTGCTCTGCATTCCCTTGTATGAGTGAGGGAGATGGGTAAGGCAGAAAAACAGGGAGAGAAAAGTGATCTCTCATTATCTCCCAGTCCCTCCCTCTCTCAGCTGCTAATTAGGAATGGCCAAGCCCTGTGGAAAGTATTACAGGGTGTAAGCAGAGACTACAGCTGGCTGGTGAAGAGTAATGTACAAGACTGGTTATTTGGAACTTAGGATACTGCTCACTGCTGCATAGTTAGGGTGACAATACTACTTTATTTTGTATATATCTTCCAGTGCTTAGGTAAGCTCAAGCATTAATTCTTACTTACAGTTTGCATTTTACAGCAAATTAATTTCCACTCTGTGCATGCATACATCTAGGACAGGTGGAGAAAAGATTATGCAGTAGATATTCACATACTATGGTGATGTGCATAATAGGAAAAACTAGTGGAATAATAGAGGAAGCAGAAGACTAAATTGCATACTAGAAAATATTAAGACAGATAGTTTCCTAAGAGGACTTCATATGGGTGTTTGCATTGCCTAGACCCAAAGTGCTCAGGAATTACAGGTAACATCCTGCCATTACTTCTCCTATAACCCATTCCAAAGAACTAAGAACCCGTCAATAGAAAATGCAAAGCAAAGTAAACTGATCTGCTCAGTTTCTTTTTGCTGAGTATTATTACAACAGTGCTTTTTGATTGAGAAAAAAGCGTTGCTGTAAAAATCAACACTGTTATATACTATCTAGTTATCTCCCCATAATAAAGTAATCAGAGGAGCCATTAAAGCATGGTCACCATAATATTTGGATTTGGCTGAGACTTAGAATATCAGTTATACAAACTTTAACTCTTGAAATAATGATCAGCTAATGATACGTGCTTCACTTGGGAGTCAAACACTTAAAGTAAAAGCTGATGTCTGACAAATGGAAAATAATTTCACACTGAAGTAAATTAAATGAATTTCCCAGATGTTGCTATAAGAAGACACTCGAGGAGGTGAAATGAAAATCACAGCAGATGCATTCAGACACTTACCATAAAGCTCCCAAGAAGGAAATATGTTTAAAATGAAACTGTGGAAAAAGGAGAAATAAGAGGCAGGAAGTTTACAACCCCACAAACAATATTCATCAGAGCAACTTGTGGCTCTGTGTCATTTCACAGGGAGTGGTCCACGTTTGTGTATGGGAAACCCTAGGTAAACACTAGAGGGAAATCTGTCCTGTTCAAAGGGTGTTGGGTAGTCAGAACAAACTGCCCCTCCCTTCTGAGTAAGGCCTTGGTTTTTATCTTGTTTCTCCTATCTTTAATACTATTTTGTTTTCAGTATCTTGCTGTGGCAAATCTCAAAGTACACCTAGGATTTGGAAATCCCAACTTCTCCCTTTAAAATAGGTTTTCCAGTACAAAGAAATCTATATAACTGGCTTGGGTGAATGTCAAAAGCTAGCAGCATCCTTGCATGAAAACCCTCTCGAATACCTTTCCTTTTCTTCTTACCCAATTACTGCCACCCCACTTGATTAACATCTTCTTCTACCAAATCCCAAATTGAGTAAAGAGCCCATAGGTCTAGGAGGACAAGGAGGAAAGCAATTTTACAGTTTGGGGGGATAGTACAACCAGATCACAGAGAAGCCTACATGCTCCCTGTGGCGTTATGTTTTTTAAGTTTCTTTGGTTGTCTGTTATGAAAGTTAGATGTTTAATGTTAGTTAGTTGATAATGGTTCATTCCTTTGTGGTTCAGCCCAAGTTGTTTATCCCAAAGTTTCCCACCACTGGCATGCCAATCAAGGTGCCAACGTCCCTGTTCCTCCCCTGTTTCCTTTATATAGTCCTTGTCAATTTCAAGTGGTGCTGCCTCCTACCCCTGTCCATCACCCATGTCACACCCAGCTTCTTCAAGAAAGTTTCTTGTCAATCATCCTAATTCCCTGAGTCGATTGGTGCCTCAGGCTTCTCTTCTCCCCTGTTTTTCTCCCATTAATCCTTCAGAGACCCTCATTCCTCCTCTGAAGTTCACCTATTGGTTGTCTCGAGTCCCAACCCCCTGAGATTGTAATTTTATATTCCCGAGCGAGAGCCCATTTTGTTGTCACTTGTCCTTGCTCCCATCCTGGAATAAATCCTCCTTTGGACAGCACACAACTGGCCTCTCTCTTGCTTTTGCCTTGGCTCTCCTCGTGGAAGTGTTTCTCTGCAGCCTTACCCACGTGGCTGCAATCACCACTACCTGGCAGACCTGGGAAGAGGGCCAGGAGTGGCCAAGCATGTGGTAGCCCATCGATCACACAAGGGGCTCTGCAGCCGGGCTTCCCACCACCCCCTGATCGACACAGAGGAAGAACCACAGCTCGCCTCTCTCCACTGTCAGCTGCAGAGACCCAGTCAGAGGGTGCAGACACAGCACTGCCCACACGCCGGCCATGAACGCTCTTCCTCCCACGCAATCCTATTTCTCAAATTCTCTGCACAAATATGTCTCAGCAGTTTCCTCATCCAGCCCTTCCTCTAGATTCCTAGAGGTGCTTGCGTTACTATTCCCTCCAAATGATGGCTATGTGAAAGAAAGAATACTCTCCCCATATTTGACTCCAGTCTCCAGTATCCCACACAGACCAGGGTTTTACAATATGGGTTCACAAGGCTTGTTCATATTGAAGTAACTGGCTATGTTCACCTGTTTCATTAATGTAATATTTTCCTTAACTACTGTTTTTTTTTCTTTTTGCATGTTTCACTAAATTATCCAATAAATTAGAAAAAATATTTTATTGAGAGTGGTGCTTATGTCAAGTTTATCTTATTAGAATTACAGATTTCCTACAATTTACTTAAAAATCTGCTTTAAAGACCAACTGATGTCAACTTTTGATGCTAGACTAAGGAGAGCATCTATTCCATTTTCATCTGGTGACCAAGGCAGCATATCAGAGTGGAAAGACCCAAAAAATACTTGAGAAGTGCAAGGGGGACCAACTTTCAAGGAAAAAACCCCACCTGAAAGTCTAAAATGGAACACCATTGAAGAAGAAGTTATAAAATCCCACACCAACAATAATCTTTGACAGTTATGTAAAAAGCTCTATATTTTGGTGAGGCTGTTACTGCTGCAACACGGACTTCAGATTCTTGGGACATAGTGATTTTGCTCTCTTAACATTTGAAAGATTGAGAGCTTTCTAAATTTAGTAGCTACAAATGGAGCATTATAAAACAGGTCGTAAACTGAGATGTGTGTTTCAAAATGTTTTGGTAGAAAAATTGAGATACTGCTCTATAAACACCTTTCCTGTTTCACATTATCTTTCTTTGGGTATAGTATACCCAATAAGAGCTAAACCACAATGCCAGAATATTATAGTGGCCCCTCCCTTTAACTACAAAATAAAAATAAATCTGACCAACACCCCTATTTTTAAATATATATGGCAGTAAGAAAAAACTATTCCAGATGAAGCTCTCACCAACACCTCCAACTCCACAAATACCAGCAATCCTGGCTGGTAGTGCAGGTTCCTCCTGTGAGACCAAACTCCTGGCCAACACTCATTTGTTTCGCATTGCTCAAGCATAAATGTGAATTATTGAGGCTTGAAACAAACCATATCATGCAGAAGTGGCTCACTTCAATGTTCCACAAAGGGAAACAGCCCAAACCCTCCATTCTGCTACCCATCTTTCTTTTTTTAAGATTTCTGAAACACGCCTCAGGCCAACGGATCCAGAATTTGTCCAAGCTGAAATAACTGCTTCGATCCACTTTTTAAGAAGAAAAGCTAACCAAGTAACAGTGGGTACACCAGCTTTTTCTTGGGGATTCTCTCTTAACACGTTTTGTCAATGAAAGAAACCACATTGTTTCCAAATATTTCATTCTAGTATAGCACTGCAGCAGAACAGGCGCAAGGCATTTTCTCTAATGCCACCTGAAGTTGCAAAAGCAGTTTTGAATTGGAGGAACACACTTGGACATGCAGAAAAAAAGACAGAAGACAACAAGACCCCTAAAACATTTCACTACATGAAATATTCTGTTATCTTCAAAGTATGGAACACTGGTTATAAGTCTGATTGACTCTTAGTGATGGTTTGAAATGCCATCAATGAACTCAATGAAGTTAACTCAATGAAGTTAAGCCATATATCAAAATATTCACTTTTGTCTTTCTAAAGATCCTAAAAATAGGAGACCCCCTACTTACCCATTTAGGACAATAATGTTATTGCACTGTCTCCTTCTCTCCAACATAATTTAAAAGGGATGACCATAAATCCCAAAGGAAGATGTCACTGAGAAAAAATGAAATTCACAAATATATTTTCTTTTAATAGTGGCTTTTTGTTTTGGGGGGATGGTGGCATGGGGGCTGAGGGGTGTGGATGCCTGGGTATGGATGCATTCTCTTTCATATGGAATAAGGAGATCCTCTGAAAGTGGCTAAGAGCACACCACTGTACATTGAATGACAAGGTGACCTTTCCTTGGTAAAGGGAAAAAGAAAATTTTATTCTTTGGTACCCAAGATCTATCAATGCATTTCCTTGCTTTTTCTAGTCTATACAAAGTTCATACACGTAAAGGAAGAACATTACTCTCAGACAAGAGAAAGAAGAAGGAAAGCAAGAAAAAAGATTGAAAATTTCAGTGGAAACTTCAGTCTGAACAAACAAGGGACTAATTTTTACCTCCAAGAAGGTTAAGGTCGCTAGACTAGTGCTCACAGTTTCTCTCTGTGGGGACAAAAGAATACACCACAAAGCCAGTAGCGCCTGTATCACAATTGGCAGCTGGCTTGAAAATGGTCGAGTTCAATTGACTATGAGGAATGAATTACCCTTATGTTTGAACAAAAAAACCCCTCAACCTGATCTCACCAGGCCAGAAGCACAACCACATTCCAGGCGCAATGTGTGACAGCACACAGAAAGCGAATTTCAATTTATTCTGCACATTTGAGCACACACAAAAGCCTATATGGTTCTCATTAAAATAAAAGATATCTTCAGTCATCTGAAGGAGCACAGAGTGATTTAGATTCTTACTTTCGTTCAGGAGAAATAACTTACCTGTTTGTGCTGCCTCCTGGTTTGCACTTAAGTCCCTTATACAACTTTTCATATTTATAAACAACCACCAGTAAATTAAAGATCTTCTCATATTCATTCCACTCTCTTTTTTTAAATGGAAATTTCTTTGACAAAGTGCAACAAAGCATTCTCTCTGAAAGAAAGAGCACTGCAGATACACTCCACTTTCAGAGAAGACATTCAGATGCAACTCCTCAAAGTTTAGTAGATTAGCTTAACAATGTTCTCAAAAAGGAGCTATAAACCTTGCATGAGGGATAACTTTAGTGGTGGCAGAGGTTTAACAAGCTCAGTGTCTTTGGGATGCTTTGGTGGACCTTCAAGGAGCAGGTGTTTCTGCTGCAGCTTTTCTCCCTGCCTTTCATGGTGTCTGCCACATTCTCCTTGCATGACAGCCTGGCCAGTGAGCTGGGCTCACCACCAGACCCTGCTGAAAGGACAATTATGAAGTATGAGACAGAAGAAACAGAATATATGACAAAAAATAATTCACAGGATTATCTTTTTTTCCATTTACAAGCTTCCTCTTGTGTATTTCTGTAAAAAAGTGATTGCAGTGTAAATACATGCAAGGTAAATATGGTGCGAGATGTTTCATCTGAACCTTGTGGAGGATCAGCTGCTTTTAATTCAGGCAAACACAGCCTGAACAAAAAGCTTCATAGACAATTGAGGAGAATAGATATCAATTTAATACCAATTAAGAAAGGACACTGAAGAATTGGAAGAGGGCTACAATTAAGAAGTTTTAATGCAATCACTTTATTTTGGTGTTTAGACCCCTACCTATGCATGGTTTTCCTTGCTGGAACATCAGCATGCTTTGCAGAGGCTACTGCTTGTGTTTGAGAGAGACTATCAAACACTTTTTGAAATACTATGCAAATGAGTCAGAAGGGCCTGAGAGACCTCAGGATTCTAAGAATACAATGAATTAAACATAACTGAAGTGCACGCAACAGAAATCAAGAAACAGTCCATTTGCATCAGCTGTAGGTGTTTATGAAAGAAAATTATGTCAGTGTTTGTCATATTACAGGAAGTGTTCTGGCTTGATTTGTAATTAAAAGGGAAACTTAATGCATATAGCTACTTTAAAATTATGTACTTAAAACTTAGGCAAACTACTGTTTAAATTTAATTAAAAGCCAGTGATCTGATTACTGTGCACAGAATCTGAATCTTGAAAAACCCCATAAAATCAAATGAAAATTTGAAATTCTACTTCCCTCCAGCAAGCTTAATTCAAACACTATAACTAGGTTTTTGCTGACATATCATCTAAAGGCAGGACAGAAAGGCTGAAAAAGAGTGCTTGACAAGAAGATAATTAGTCTCAGTTAAGTCAGAAGCTACCAAGAATTGCACTCCTAAATATTAAAGAGAACATTAACTTAGTAGCAAATTTCAACAGGAAGCATTTTAGTGTTTACAACCTGCAACAAAATAATTAAGAACAAAACGTGCTATAATAATATCAATTCTCACTGGAACTGCTTTAATGGGTACTTTTTGTTTCTCTAATAAAAGAATAAATATCTTAAATCTCTAATAGCACTTATGTGATATTTAAGATTCTGATGAAAAGAAACCTTAAATGAAAGTGAAAGGAAATGCCTAGATGGAATTTGTCTCACCACTTTAAACATCCATTTTTCATTAGGAGAGGCAGTAATGGTGCCAGTGGCCACATTGCCTCCCATTAACTTCAGAAAATTATTTTGCAAAGTTAGAATGCCCCTGTAAGTGACGAAGATGCATTAGGTCTCTCCTCAGAAGTTACATATGAGCTGCATATTCCAGTGATATTATAGGAAATCCACAGAAGAAGAAATAGAAGAAATCCACTCTAGAAGACAGGCCACCATAGCCAAAGGCATGCCTTTCAGCAAAAAAAAATCCCAAAAAACCAGAACAAAATCAGCACTAGAAAATAAGATCAGTAAGCTTAAACTAGCAATCAAACCACCATAAAAGATGTAGGGGAAATAGTAAGATTCTGTGCTGACCGCAGCAACACAGGTATTCCATTCTGGAGGCTGAGCCCTGGCTCTGGCTCTATCATCTTTACAGTCCTCACCTCCACGTGGGTTACTACAAAAGGGAAGTTGCATTCCAAAAGGTGAAGGTTTGGGTTTTTTTCCTTTTTCTTTTTTTTTTTCTTTTAATGGAAGACACTGCATTGCTTTCTCTTCCCCTAGCAAATAGCTCAGAGCTGGAATGCAGAATAAATGTCTCAGAGATTCCTCTGTGCCCTCTGTGCTGGAGGGCTTCGTAGAAACCCAGCAGTCTCAATATAAACCAGATGTGTCACAACAAGTTTTGGGGGGGAGAGATGAGTTTGCTCAGGGTCTGAGAGTGCTCAGGAGGGACTCTCTCTTACAGTACAGGCACAGTAACAATTAAGGAAGGTGGGAGTAGGCTCAGCAAATATTTCCCAACAGGGCTGATGCCTTTCTTTAAAGTGCCCCCATCATTCATTCTCCTGTATTTTAACAAGGCTCTGATGAGATATACACAGCATTTAGCTTGTGTTAAATAAAACTTTCAGAACAGAGAAGGGCCAAGAACCCCAAAGACCCTTCCACAAGGGCAAGCAAGGGAAAGTATGTGATGATTTTGCTATGAAAATCTGGAGTATTCTCAGGTTGACTATGATCTTCAAGCTGTTTTGGCCTCCCCAAAACAAGAACACAGAAGCCAAGTTTAATCCTGGGTAAGTACATCTCACTAGCTGCACATAATTCTGAATTATTCTCTTATGATGTAGCCATGTAAGGCACTTAAAGAATATGTGCCTGCTCCAAGCAATCCAAGAATCTCATCTAGAAGCAATTAGGAGTAGGCAAGTACTTAGGGAAATTAGTCATTAGTTTGCAAATCCAGATTCAGAGAATCTCTGTTACAAGACTCACTTGGGTTTAGTTCACTCTGTTTTTTAGGTTTTTTTTTCCTGACCTCTTTTTTGCTGAAAGAGCATAGGGATAATGCTGTACAGTAGTAGAAATTTGGAAGTAATTGCATAGATCATTCCACAACAATTAATTTTGTTAAATGATGTAGAAGGAAGAAATGCTTGAGAAAAAAAAATTCTAAATGAAACAGAAAAACACCCAAAAGAAAAGCAGAATAGCAGGAACACTCAAATCCAAAAAAGGTGGAAATCCAGGGTGTAGACAGATGTCAGGAAAGAGAAAGTAATGCAGCAGGGAAAAAGAAATAAATTTCTCATCTCACCCTCTGCTTACAGTTTCAAATTTCAGAATAACATCCAAAGGAACTCTCTTCCAGACAATGTAACAAGCACAAAGACTCACCTGTAGTAGGCAATCTCTTCCTCCAAAAACTCAGCACACATTTCAGGTCTAAAGCATGCAGAGCAGGCAATGAGCAAATGAGCAGCCCTGTCTATAGGCAGGCACATTCCAAATCCTGCAGCCATATAATGCAAATACACAAGTACAGTAATGCCAATCAAGATGCAAAATGAAAACCACCTGTGTTGCAGGCTGAACTCGACTTTCTTGCCTCACGTGTCTATCGACTCAGCATTACCACATCATGCTACTTTTTTTGCATAAAGGGAAAGCTTGTAAATATGCTAGAGTAATGCTGGACCTATCTAGGGGAGACTTGTGGTTTCCCACGGGATCCTGAGCCCATCCATGGGGTTCCTACATCTTGTGGTAATGGCAGCTACAGCATAAACTTGAGCAGTACTCTGCTGCTGGCCAGGATCCCTCACTGACTCAGCCTGCAGCAGGTTATAAAATGTGGAACAGTCCACATGGTGTGACAGTTGGAGCTTAAAAAAGGCAGGTACGGCTGTGTTTGGTAACTGGTGGCCAAGTGGGCACGAGAGCCTGTCTGCCAGGAGGAAAATCTTATATACTTGTAACATTCCTTATCTATTACTTCACCTAGAAGCTGGGGCCAACCAAGTGTGATCCAGGCTGTAAATGGGCCAAGGGAGTAGCTATGTGGATATGGTGGAGGGAGGAAAAATTATAGGTCTGGGAACAGCAGCCAGGAGCCCACACTGGAGCACCAATGGTGGTGCAACCACTATCCAAGCTGTAGGTTTGGAATCAGTCAGACACCAGCTGATGTGCCCCACTGGTGCCAGACATGGATGGGCACATCTACTTTGGCTCCAAGTCCAACTTCAAGCTAACTTCATCATTTTTTGTGTCAAGCAAAGTATTTGTTTGGAACTGATGCGGAGGGAAAACGGCAAAAGGGACTGAAGTGTTTGGCACTGTTAAGCACACACGGATATTTCACATGTTTCCTAAAGGGCACGCTCATGCCTCGGCATGCCAGGCAGCTCACAGTGCTCACTCTGCAGGGCTGATCCTGATACACACTGAAGGATGAGTGAACAAAAGCACACTCAGAGCATATGGGCTGAGTGAGCAGAAGCACATAAAATTATTTTGGGCAGGTCCTGTCTTTAGGAGATGTAAAAGGTCCCCAGTGAGGAGGTCATGCACCACAGCTGGGGCATCCACACTCACTCCTCATGCTGAGGACATGATGGTGAAGGGAGCAGGTTGAGGGTCGTGGGTGCTTCCAGGAACTGGGAGCAGGATGGGGGGAGAGTCCTTTCAGGTCACTAGTGCAATCCAAAGAGCAGGGAGTAGGGGTGTGTGAAAGCACCTCTCTGCTCTCACTCCCCCACATACAGCACGTTTTGAGCAATTCAAAAGACACTTACGGATGACCTGTCTGTTCAGACAAATATATTGTAGATGCCCTGTCAGCAGCCCAAGAAGACTGCCTGCTGTTATTCCTGTCTGTGGGCAGATGACAATGACTTCTTTTGGGAGACCCATTTCTGGCATCATCTCAGTGAAATATATTTCTAAAGAATCAGTTCAGCCAGGCAAGACACTCTCTTAGCTGCTATCAATTCAGGACGATAACAAACTTCCTAACTAACTTTCAAGTGTACATATTCAAAATTTCTTATCAACAAGGCTTGATGTAAAACCAAAGCTCAAACATGAATAATAAATGAAAATGGCTTGTACTCCTACACTCAGCAGGGCCCAGGGCTTTGACTTAAACTCCCTTTCCTCCCAAGACTCTGTTTCTCTTCCTTTTGCTCTGTATCCCAGTATGGGTTATATGGTTTTGCTATGCCAAAATAGAAAACCTGTCCTTACAGCTTGTGCTGCAGCACAGAGGAGGAGGTGGGACTGTTTTGCAGAATTTGGAAAGATGAGTGCCAAAGGACTGCATTAAAGAAATATTGCAGCAAGCCTAAAGAAATACTAGCAATTATATAGCAACTATTGCCACAGCAGCTATAGCATCCTGGTGCTGGAAACTTGAAATACATGCACGTACACATGGATGCACAAGACACATGGACACGCTCTCCCAAAAGCTCATTTTAAGACAGGCATCTTGGTGACTTGAACTCCTACAGCCCTAGGGTCTGCAAAACCAACAGGAAGAAATATAAACAGGTGACATAATTGTCAAGAATGCCAATCTGAGTATCCTGCAGTCACAGTTTTCCAGCTGATCTCAATTATTTTGGTAACAGAGTTTTTGGCCAGTAATATTTTGTGTGTAGCTTTAAGTCTAAACAGAGCATGAAGTGGGTGGACTACTAGAGCAGAAGGATCCAGCAGCAAAGTTCAGGACAGTAAATTCATGCTAAAAACAACAACTACAAACTATGTGCACTAGTTTTTGTGTTGTTTTGGAGTTTCTTTTCTAAGAGGATGTATTTGCTTAAGTGTTACCATGTTCTGGGCAAGAGTAAAGCATGAAAAGATTACAAGTAAAAGAAAAGTGAAATAGGAAGTTGAAGAACAGGTAAAACTGGATCTGAACAGTTTCACTTCATTACAATGGAATTCAGCCCATGGCTGGAGGATAAATGTAGGTAGCAAACTTCTTTTCTAAAGAAGAAAAACACCTAAACCTGTCTTACTTAAGGAATTAACTTGTTGACTTTTCATTCAGTCATGGGAGTACTCAACATTTTCTCAGTCAGACAAATGAGTTACTACAGGGTGTTTGGAAAACTGACAATCACATCTTCTCCTCTGTGTTTAAATGGAATTATTATTATCATGGACATCCAGAAGAACTCAAAAGTCTCTGTATTTTTTTTAAATTTTCCTAGTATAGTTTGGGTGACAAGGCAGTAGGGGAAAGGAGTTTGAGGGAAGGATGTGCTTTGTAATATTACATAAGGCCACAAAGAACCATTAAAAATAATTAAACTGTCATAACAGGAGTACCAATTCTGTCCTGCTACACCACTGATCAAAGAGCTCCAAAATTCTGCTTTGAATTGTAAAATGAGGAAAATGCAGTGCTGGCACCAGCCTGCCATTCAGCCATCCCACGTGAACAAATCCAGCCAATTTAAATGCCCTTTGCGGTGGCTATTTTTGAGCATTCAAGAGCATGGGCTGCCCAAAAAGCGTGGCACGTGCTGGCTCCCGGCAGTTTCAGGCTCCCTGCACTTTCAGGGTTTCTGCAGTTTCAGGCTCCCGGCAGTTTCGGGGTCCCTGCAGTTTCGGGGTCCCTGCAGTTCCAAGGTCCCTGCAGTTTCAGGCTCCCTGCAGTTTCGAGGTCCCTGCAGTTCCGAGGTCCCTGCATTTCCAAGGTCCCTGCAGTTTCAGGCTCCCTGCAGTTTCGGGGTCCCTGCAGTTCCGGGCTCCCTGCAGTTCCGGGCTCCCTGCAGTTCCAAGGTCCCTGCAGTTCCAAGGTCCCTGCAGTTCCAAGGTCCCTGCAGTTTCAGGCCCCTGCAGTTCCAAGGTCCCTGCAGTTTCAGGCTCCCTGCAGTTCCGAGGTCCCTGCAATTCCAAGGTCCCTGCAGTTTCAGGCTCCCTGCAGTTCCGAGGTCCCTGCAGTTCCGAGGTCCCTGCAGTTCCAGGCTCCCTGCAGTTTCGAGGTCCCTGCAGTTTCGGGGTCCCTGCAGTTTCGCGGTCTCTGCAGTTCCGGGCTCCCTGCAGTTCCAAGGTCCCTGCAGTTTCAGGCTCCCTGCAGTTTCGGGGTCCCTGCAGCTCCGAGGTCCCTGCCGTTTCAGGCTCCCTGCAGTTCCGAGGTCCCTGCAGTTTCAGGCTCCCTGCAGTTCCAAGGTCCCTGCAGTTTCAGGCTCCCTGCCCCTTGCCCGCTCCAGCGCCTGTCGCTGCGCTCCCCGGGCCGAGCCGGCTCCGGCAGTGCGGGCGCTCTGTGGCAGGAATAATGCCCGCACTTCGCCCCGGCCCAGCCTGCCACGCCGCAGGGCTGCCCCTGACGAGTCCGGATGCTCTTTTCAAGTTAATTTCACCTATAAAGGTCTCCAAAATTACGCCAGAGCAATACTATGTAGCTGGCTGAAGTCACGATTATCCCCCTGTGACAGCTACACCGCAATTTTTCTAAGCGTCACCTGGAAGACCTTATTCTAACCCAAGCTTCTTTCAAATAGGAAACTATGAGGTTTCCCAGACTGAATTTTTATCCTCAGAATAAATCAAAATAAACAAGTTTCTGACAAAGTAAAATTTGAACCTTTATTGCCCGAGTTGAAAATGGAGATTTGTTTTTTTCTGCAGTGACCACAGCAAACTATTTCAAAAATAACCCCTGCAAAAATCCTTGTATAAATAAAAGTCATTTCCATTTTGTGCTCCGTGTAAGTGATAAACAATATTACTCCAACTCTTAACAGCTTAAGTGGGAGGATTTTCAAAAGAAGCTATTTTTGCAGTTATTACTTGCCAGAGTATTTTTAGAGAGGGGAAAGCCCAAAATGAAAACAATGACCTTCCAAATAAAGCCGCATCAGAAAGACAACAGAAGTCGGAAAAGACCAATCAATCAAAAATATCTTCCAAAACAGAGGGGTTTACAAAACTGCAGACAAATTATTGAAGTTCAAATAATGCATCTCTATGCCAGCCACTATTAGGCAAGGAATTCAAAAAGTGCACTTTAAGACACCTTCTTTTTTGTTTTTCTCATCCTTGTCTCTCCTACTCTCTAACCAAGTGAACAAACCATGAAATTATCTAGCTTCAAATCAACCCATCCATGCAATTACCTCACATTCCCCTGCAAAGTTTTATTGCCTAGCAGGAGTAAAATTAAAAGCTTTACTTAAAAGTTTGGAAGTTACCAAAAGTCTATTTTACAGACTGAGACAAAATAGTATTGTTCAAATGTATAGATTCCATCACTGATTGAAGTCTCAGTATGTTTGAAAAGGAATAAATCAAGTCTACAAGTTATTCTGTGAACAGGAATGTTTTAACCTAACCAACAGTGAGGATCTACTTCTCCTGAAATAAGGCTCCTTTTCTACTATTGTGCACAACACAAGCAAAACTCCTGCAGATTACATTAGACCATCAGCAAATACAATTTAGAAATGAAGAAAAACCCACCACCACCAAAATACCCCCAACATCTTGCCAGGGTGAGATTTAGGGACCTAGAAAGCATGTGACATACAGCATCCTTCATCCTTTCTCCAAAATGAAACCACAGCAGAAATCACACGCAGCTGGAGAGCTGAATGAGAGGACTGCGTGTTGGTAACAAGAATGATTTCCCTGAGCAGTCTGCTGTCATCCAGTGTGGACAGCAAGAACAGCCCCCTGCTCCCGTGGGACTTCGCAGGCTGTAGGCACAGCCAGGCATGGCAGTGAGTAGCAGCTCTACAGAGGCCAGGTCACAAGTTGATTCAAGGGGTGGAATGAGGAAACACGAGATGTAGGCAGAGGTTTTGCAATTTCATGGGTGGCTGAGATTTCCCAGTGGATTCCATTCTCTCCTTGCACTGAGGAAGAGACATGGATCCCCCACCCACGCACTGCATAGCTGCTCTCGTTAGAGGGTAGCTCTTCAAGATCTTCATTTTCCATGGTTCTCTGGCACAAAATCTGTTTAATTGCACATTTGTAGAGACAGAATATTGCTCCCATTAGATAGAAGGGAAAAAAACCCAATGAACCTCAAAAAAGCCACACAACCAGAATATACCCAATTCCATTTTAAGATACAGGACATGTAAGATCTAAAACATAAAAGACACTCATTTATCAGGAGACATACTTGATTGATTCCACCTTTTTAAAAACACAAAATTAACTCTTTTGTCCTCAAGCAAAACTAACCTCCTATGAGATGCAGACACTATGTTACATAGGCTTTTACTCTGAAAAGCTCTCTGGGAAAGTACTTTTCAGTAGCTACACAAGCTCTCAACAAAAATACAGATCAGCTTGCATTCTGGACTTGGTGAATGATTAATGTAATTTGAAACCTAATCATAAACCCATTGCCACCTAAATATTTTAATGGGATTGACCAGTAGGGCATGCACTTTTAGCTAAAGAACTTCAATGCAGCATCTTTCTGCTGAGAAAATCTGAGTTTTAAAACAGAAAAGGTAATACATACAAATATCAAATAAGAGTAGTCTGGAGGAAAAGAAAACCTTTTAAGATGAATGACTGCAACGTTTCATACTGCTGTTTCAAAAAGAGATTTTTCAGTTGACCAAAAGAAGATGGAGTTTATTTTAAATACCATGGTATATTTTGCTTTTCAACCTGTAAGTGAAATGCATCCTATTTTCTCTGCTACTATGTAATCATGATTAGATGGTTTCTTCCAGCAGTGGTTACCATCCGCCACACTCTATGAGGAATTAGCGGCAGAACCAGTTATGGGAGGGTAGGGGAGTGGGGATTCTGGTGTTAAATGGTAGGAAATATACCAATAAGGCATTTACCTACTGGCTTTATGCCTGAGAAATGTTAAAATTGCTCTTAAAGCTTCATTTCTTGTGTGTTCAGCAGGCAGAGGGGTGAAAGCCACAGCATCATGGCACGAGCACACCAAGCAGGATAAGGAGAATGCAGCTGGTCATGCACTTTTCCAGTTGCAGATGTAAAAATGGGGAGGAATTCCTGCTAACTACAAAATAAAGGGACAGACAGAAGAGTGTGAAGGTCACCTTTACACCATGTGCTCCAGTGAAAACAGAAGTTTAAAAGCCACCCAACAAGTGAAAGCAGCTTCTAAAACCACAAACTTCAGATATGGTTAGCATATATCCTCATATCAGGTCTGCTGTGGAGCTGCCTTGTGATCTGAACTAAAAACATGGGCAGGTTTTGTGTGTTTTACACACATGTGGAACTGTCCTCCCTTCCCTTCTGCCCCACAAGGTCCCTCATTCCAGAAACCAGGGAATTCTGACTGCAGCCCTGCCCAAGGCTGGCCAGGGTCCTGGATACCCCATGGCATGTGGCCATGTAATGATCTATAGCATCACTGAAATGGTAGCATGTTCAGCACAATTGAGGAGGGCAGTGTTGCCTTAGATAGAAAAGGAGTTCAGCACGGTTTTGCTGGTAAGGCATTTTACAACCTTTGGTATTAAGCTTTAAAGGTGCTTAACTTGACTTGGAACATTCCCATTTGAACATTATCAATTAATAATGCTGTGTTGACTGAGAAAGTATGGTCATTCTCCAGTAAGAGCGACTGCCAAATGAAATGGGAGATCAATTAACGTGATGCAAGGCTCCTCCCAGGTGACTCAAGAGCACTGAGGGGCTGCATGTTTCATCCAGTGTTTGAAGAGATGTGAACAAGCATAGCTGGTACTGTTGTTTTGACCTGGTTTGCCTCCATGTTCTTGCCCTACAGTCAACCTGCATCTGCAGGAGTTGTAATTTCCCACTACAGGAAAATAGAAGAGAGCATCTCTGACTGGAGCATTTCAATATCCCCTCTCTGAGCAGAATGAGGACAATGTGGCTGCTTTATAACAACATGCTATCTGGCAGGATATGGGATTTGAAAGACAAGAGCATAAAGATAGAAAACAGGCAGAAGGGGAGTGAAGAAGATTTAGAACAAGAGGCACTTCAATAGTACAATGATGAAATGCATATGAGCATCAACTTAAAAAACCCCACATCAGTATGTATTGGAATGAAAAAAAATATAGAAAGATACTTTCAGTCAGAAAGGACAGACTTAACTTGATTAATTAAATTAATACATACACTTCTCATCCCCTTTCCTTCTCAGTCACACCTGTTACGCTATACCTACATTACATGCCAACAGAACAAAATTATCTATTTAGATGATTGTTTACCTATCAGTTTATTTCCAGCTTCCACAAAATAAGAGGGATCTTGCTAAGAAATTCAGAAGGGACCAGGATTGAAGACATGTGGCTTGGCATTCTACAAAATTTGTTTCAGTCTCCTGGCAGTCTCTCTTCTGACACTCACCCACCCCCCCTCCCTGTATATTTTACTGGAAAGGGTTCTTCTAAAGTGTTCTTTGGCATCTGCAATTCTAGCTATCAGACATTAAGCCAAGAAAGTGAGGCTCATTTCTCTTGCAGGCAATTAATTTCTGATGTTTTTCCTGGTGTGTTGTATGCAGGCAAAAAGATGAAAGACAAAATGCTTTTGCTTGTTTCCCACCTCTCACCTCTCCCAGGTGGACTGCTCCACAAATAATATGCATGGAGTTTGTGGGCATTAGCTTTTGGTTGCACCATGAATTGGCAAGGGTCACTCTAATCTGGATAAAGCAATTTACAGCTCTTCTGCCTGTGAGATAGTGAGGACTGTAGGTATAAAGTTATTTAAGTGGAATATTTACTCCTGACTAACCTATGTGCCTTGATAGCTAAATATTTTCTTTGTCATCCATAAAATTAAAAAAAAATAAAAATCATACCTTGATGAAGAAAGCATACTTTGATAAAGGCTGTTCATCTAGGCAAGAATATTCTAACTTATAATGTTACCATATTTTGATACTACATCCTCATAAAAACATCTAAATATTTCTGGACTCTGATGTAGTACAACAGACTCTTCTAATTCCTCAAAGGTGAATCTGAAAGATCAACAAGGTTTTTCTCCTTACTTTAATGAATGCCTATAGATAATGAAGGCAGCTTATCCCTATGTGCTCTGGAGGGATTGTCATCCATCAAGCCAATAATATCTGGTCAAGCAACTTTCAGACATTAAATTAAATTCTCTTTGGAGACGACTCATCAGCTTTTGTATTTCCTCTCTTGTAAGAAACATGGCAACTCCCCCACTGATAAGCAAAGGAGTTGACAGGAAAATATTCTCTCAGCCATTCAGTATTGTTAGCAGAGCGGCAGAGAGGAGAATCATGGGTTTGCACAGGCAGAAACTAGCCAGAAATCCCCTGGTAGAACTGAGATGCAAAGCAACTGTGAAAAACAGAGAAGATTGATACTGAGAGCTTACAGTTAGTGAGTTTTAGGGACAAAGCTCCCCATTCCCCAAGGGCATTAATAAGACACTCAAATGGCATAAGCAATGCATTGAGATGCTGCATAAAATCACAATATTTTTGAAAAGTGAAAAGGTGTCCTCTCTCAAGGGATACTCATATAAAGATATTATGCATTTCATTTAACAAATATGCAATATGCAGGTACTGTTCAAATACATAGCTGACTATCATAAAACTAGTTTATTAACTTTGGACAGAATGTTTTTGGTTTTTTTTACCCTCTCTTTCTCAAATCTTTACTTTTCCAAATTCCCAAAACTAAACCCAGGAAATATCTCCCCCACCTCCCCCACACTTTCTCAGTCTTTCAAGTTTTCTTGTGAAGAAGCAATATATGGCTTTCTTTTCCAGTTACCCCTTTCAGAGTCAGAAGTTTAATTTCAGAGTAATCTCTCTTTAAATTAAAATGAACCTGCACACAGGGCTGCACATACTAGAAAAGACTGACAGGTATTTTGGTATATTTCTTTAAGAACAGTTACAAATAATTTACACCCACCGTTTTTTATTAGTGTTTATAAAGTCAAATGGCAGCACTTATGTTTTAATAATATGCAATAAAGAGAACATCGTTTTCCAATGACTAGTCAAAATTAGCAACACTGCTGAATGCTAAATAGATAAATATTTTATTCCAAAACACTTACATAGCCTGTGGTTTATAGCTCAAGTAAGCTGCACATTTATAGTTGACCTGTGATGATCAAACCACAGTACGTTAATTCTGAAATAGATTTAATGCTATTTCTACTTTCAGAAATACTTATGATACCATTTTACAAAATGAAAAATAAAAATATGTTCCATCTTAACCATATACCTGTGATCACGAGGCTGGCTTTGAAGTCTACCATTACACATTTCTCTTTCAAAGACTATTAGAAATAATTTTTTCTTACTTTTCACATCAGCAATGGCAGTAGGTTTCTATCAATCCTTGGATGACAAACTACAGCTTAGAATTAGCACACTGAAAGCAGGTTTAGGACACTGAATTGCAGCACAGTGTTTTAGAGGATTCTATTTCCCAGCAAAGCCCAAATAATTATTAAAAAGAGCTAACTTTCATGGTATGCATTCAATATGGGTTGGACATGAATTCAAATTACTGTTTTAAATCCAAATAAATTTGGAACAATTATTTGACTTTCAGGTTTACACCAACATCAAATTCTCAGCCCCAGGATTAACGGGATCATGAAAATGTCAAGGACTTTTTGATTCTTTCAAAGCCTTCCTCCTTATCTACTGGAGGAATTCTGTGGTTTTCAGAGGAGATGGTAAATGGTTCACAAAGTCCCCAAAGCAGAAACAAATACAGTAAAACTGATTCAGGGTGTTTTCTTTTCAGGAAGGTGGCTCTTTTTTGCTACTCAGGGCTCAGTCTTACGAATGCTTAACTAAGTCCTGCTCTCCTCCCTTTCACACAGTGTGACAGCTTCAGTACTGAAATTTTAAGAGATATCAACCTTTCCTATATGGAAGTACATATTCAAATGTGTCCTGTCTCTTCTGAGTAGTTTTGAGTACTCCTTTTGATCCACAAACATTTGGACTCACCCAGTAAATTTTGGTAATATTATAGAAGATATGAAAATATATAAACACTTGCACATATTTAAGGACTGTTCACAATGCTTTTACAATCAAGTCTTTTTTCATATCCAAAAATGTGTTTTAAAGCATGATGTTTAATCTCTAATGTGGAAGGGTAGGGTGGCAGGAGGAACCTCACTTAGCGGCTTAAAATTTAACCTCAGAATGAAGTTAAAAATATATGGAAGCTGATAATTTATCAGAACATTTGTCTGCATTCCAAGGCTGCCTTCCAAAGCATCATTTCATTAGTATGTTATTCTGGGGGAAGAAATCACTGTAAGTCTTAAAAGAGAGCTTCAGTTTTTTTTTGACATTAGCTTGCTCAGCTAATGAGCTAACATTCCCTTTCAATTAATTCTCTAATTTGCCCAGGCAGTTAGCAGATATATACATCTTAATATTACCTGAGACACCTTTCAAATTATTCCTTTCAAATTATTCCCATGTATATACTTTTTAATCCTTTTTGAGCCAGTGACTAAAAGTTGTTTTTAACCACATCTTGCCCTTTCATCTGGTTTAAATATAACCAGCTTCAAAATAAACTTACCCAACAGACCCAGTCTCCCACTTCAACAGATGCAGTTGTGAAGCTAACAAGGGCCACGGCGAATTATTAACACTAGGCTGATCACTGCACATAAAAACAGATGTAAAGCTGTGTTTACATCCATTACAGGTGTGCCTACTTAACGGGAGAGAAAGGGACTGAAGAACAAGAAGAGCAAATACTACACGAGGGCAGCAAACGCCTTAAGCCCTGGGGTGGGGATAGTTAGGCCCAGAGAGATGATCAGAGAGAGGAAAATAAAAAAGAGAGAATAGTTTGGAGGGAGCATGGCTGGGGTGCAGAAAGCAGCCAGAGTAACAAGATCCTGCAGGAGGATGTTGCAAGGAGGAGTCAAGCAGCCCAGAAAACCACAAAGTCCCAAAGTGGTCCCTGACACAAGGCGCTGGCCACACAGGCTGTTCCTCTGCTCCCAGTCACGGCTGGGCTCCTCTCCCCATCTCATGGAGGAGAGGAGCTGAGAGCAGTCAGGATTGTCCCTGATCTGAGGCTTGGTCTGGGGAGTGGCTCACACAGAGACCCTGCTTGTCCCTGCCCCACACAGCACTGGCTGCAGGGCCCCTTTCTGACCAGCCAGCTGTCTCCTATATGCGTAGATTATTTTTTTTACACCTATGCAGCTGATCCAAAATATATTAATTTGGCATTGAAGTAGGTTCTGTTTCCCCAACAAGGGCTGTCCTGCTCAAGGCTTGAGAGTCCTCTCCACTTCAAAGCTCCGGAAAGATTGTTGACTCTACACCAACATTATACCTAGCAAGTTTAAAACAAACCCAGATGTCCCTGAAAGGCTACGTGATCTATGTGCATTAACTGCCTTAGAAACACATTTTAAAAGGAGGCAGGATCCCACAGATGCCTAGAAGTTCTCCTGCCTCTCAGCTATGCTCCAATTTTGGAGCTATGGAGCAAATGTTCAGAGTTGCAGCCACCCACAGGAAGCTTCACCCACACATTCCCCCTGACAGACAGAACTGTATTTAAAATCAACACCCCAGAAGCACAACCAGCAGGTTATGCCAGTTGTATTTATCATCCACAACTGTGCTGCCACAGCCTAAACTAATCATGCAGAAAAGCACTTACTCTGTAGCTTCAAAAGTCAGCTCAGGCTCCAAATTTTAAAGAAAGCATTTTGATCCTCCTAACTTCCCTCTCCATCTGAGACATCCTGAATGCACTGTAAACTCATGAACATATTTAGATTCCCAGATTCCTTTGTACTTAATTCATGTAACCCACAAAGAGACAGGTCCCCGGTCTGTGCCCCAACTTTTCCAGCTGCTCCAGATGCTCAGAGGGAAGCAGCAAGTTTAAGGAAGTAGGAGACAAGAGCATGCCACTCTGAACAATCCATATTGCACAACCTCATCAACTCGTATCTTCTAGGGATGGATGTATAACATGCTGCAATTTTGGTTTCACTACTGGCAAACTAATGCACCTCAACCTGAAAACAGTCTCTCTTGTTTGTACAGTACATTTACCTCATTATGTCAATTAAAATAATCCTGACCTGCCAAGAATCTCAAGGTGCCCATAAGCATGCAACCCCCAAATTTTTGGTACAATTTTTGAATGCCATTGTTAAGCTGTTGACTGCTAAGAGATGCAACAAGGTATATCTCTTGTTAATGTTAAAGGAGCAGTCAAAACATCATCTTAAAGGAAAGCTTAAAACATTAAATATATTGAGACTATCTGTTGGGTTCCTAAGATTTACTAGAGTTTTAAGAATCTTTCCTTGAGTAATCATGCCTTGGGCTGGGAAAAAAAAAGAGTTCTCTCAAAAGGCAAGTAACTTCTCTCATTCACTTGTAACAAAGAAAGATATATGATATGAAATGCTGAGCACCACCAGAAAGAAAAACAAGCTCAGGAAGAATTGCATCCATCTATCTTTAGAGGCCTAAAGATTTTCAGTAGCTTCACACTACTTCTGCCTTTTGTTTGCTTCCCTGACTTCCATTTTTTCTTTTCTCCTGCACCATATTCCACCCTTTTATAAAAGATGTGCACAAGGCCAGCATCCTGTCTAATTCTGCCTCTACTCCTTACTGGATGAAGCAAACTGAGCAGCTGCCTCTGGGTGACAGCGAAAAGTAGCCCCAGCCTGTCCTACCACCATCCACATTTTCTTTTCCTGTGCATGGAAACACATCCATCAGCTCATCATAATGTGGTTTTACTTCTGGTAGTGTGCAGTTGCTTCAGGATTTGGGCTACTATCCCTCAGGCGAATTTCCACACCAATATTTTACACGAGCCTTGTTACCATACTTTTTTCATTATTCTTTTCCATTTCACAAGCTTCCTTGCCTTTTGCTGTGTAAGTAAATGAATAAACACAACAAAGATAGACACTGCAGATACAAGAGAATATTACCCTTAGATGACTACTTTGATAAAACTGAATTGGACCGCCCACTACAAGAATACAAATTAAAAGACACAGTAAATGATTGATTTCTTGATATATGGAGAAGATACAAGCAAGGTGGTCTGCAGCTCTATAAAGAATTGCTTTTCATGTAATTCTATATATCCTCCTCTGGTCTCGCTTTCCATATCCAAACGAACAAAACAACGACAGCTGAACTGAATTAGTGAGCATCCAAAAATATTCAGCCCATCTTTCTTAAAAACACAGAGGGATGTTTCTAGCTTGCCAAAAAAGAAGCAGTATTTTTAATACTGCGGTCCTCAAATAAACTGCCTCTTGACTGTCTGAATTACAAACTACTGTCTTAGGGAGATAAAACAAAGAATATGAGAAAATACAGCCATGTATAGAATGAGCAGCATGGGAATCAGTTGGCAGCCATAACTATACTGTCCCCCATCATTTTTTTACTAATTTTAATTCAAACCAATGGCCTGTAAAGTCAAGAGGATTTTGCCAGAGTAAAATTTCAGTGCCTGGCAAGGCATTTGTTATGGGTTTTTTGTGTTTTGTTTTGTTTTACATAAAACTTTTCCTCCTTATTGCCAAGTTTGAGTCATCTGCAGGTATTTTTACCTTCCAAGACCAGGCTGAAATTTTTCCATGGGATTAGGGGCAGAGGAGAATGCAATGATAAACCTCATGTTGAGGAAATCAAGAAAAAAATTTGGAAGCACTAGTCATACTGGAACCCTGATATTAACATCAGAAGACATGCTCTTGTGTGGTGTCAGGGTCCAGTGGACACATAGTTGAAATACTGAGCCTAATCATTTATTTACAACAAAAACATAGCCGAAGTCAAGTTTCAAAAAACTGCAGGAATCCTAACTGTTGCAAACTTATCTGTGAGCCAGCACAATGCATGCTTAGGCCATATAATGAGTATTTACAAGAGCAAAAATCTTTTCCATCATCTTCAAAGGGAGTTAGACATCACATATGAGCGGTTTAAACTGGAAGAAGTCCATGCATAAAGAAGAGAGAACTTTATGGCTGGCGACGATCACGGAACTTCCCTCTTGCAGGAGAGGATTAAAATAGAACCACCTAGACAAGCAACTACAACGTGTTGCATTTGGAGATACCTTCTCACAGATAATACACGGATAATACATGCAAATGAATTAAGCAAGAGACTTTGTTGTTTCTATACTGTGACTGTTTCTGGTTTTAAATGCCTGGGTGTAGTTTGGAAACTACGGACAAAAGGTAACTTGATAGAATGACAAAACAGATTTGGATTTTGAGGTAGGGCAGGGCATTAAAATAAAGTGGTATCTTCCTACCATATAAATGTAGATAAGTTTTTGAGAGAGAAAAAACCAATTACAGTGCTGTAGGCTGAACTAAAGAAGCATTTGTCTCTCTCTTTTTATTTTTTTTTAAACAAACAAAACACCTCCAACCATTGCATCTTGTTCTGTTTTGTTTCGTTGCCTGCCCAAACACACTTAAAAAAGACAAGGAAGCCAGTGAAGGGCCATACAAGGCTCACTGGGTAGCAAGGCAGGAAAGGTGAAACAATGGCCAGTGCTCAGAAGCCTCCCTTCCAACAAATTAGCCGGGTTTATAGCTTTGAAGGACACCTCGCACCGATCTTGATGGCAGGGCTGTTAGCCAAGCCTGGGGAAAGAAGATCAAAGGACAGCAGCATTTCAAGAGTAGGAAGCACTGAGCAAGTTCAGAATCACTGCCCAGAGCCTCCAGGAAAATAAGCCGGCTGGCTTGGAGACCAGCATAGGAAAAGCTGCACCATCTGATAAAGAAGCATGAGCAAGTCAGCTCGGTCTGAAATACAGGCATTTACGTCCCTTTTTGCTCTGCTGAAGTGCAAAATACAATTTTGCAAGTGAATCAGTGACAGTTTTTGGAAGGACTTTTCCACTCACTCCAGCCAGCTGCTAAATGAGACTCTGAAAGAGAAAGCCGTACAGGCACCCACCCCTCAGAGCTGCCGGCCCCGGCAGAGCCCGGGAGGCTGCCCCCTCACCAGCTGCTGCACTGGGGCATGCATTTGGGCAGAGAGGACAAAACGCCCCACTTTATCCAGTATCCAGCAAGAGCCTGAGAGAAGGAAGGTATGCAAATGGTCCAGGAAACTGTTTCCTTTCAGAAGTGAAAAGCCACAGATCAAAGCTTACTTCTTCTGCAATTACCCTATATCAAAAAAATATGCCTGCAATCATGAGTCAGAGACCTTTAAATAATGGATTTTAGGCCCATCTCTTTCGAAAAGTGCATTTCGGTACTAAAAGAATAAAGATATTAGCTTTATATATATGTATTTATATATATATAAATCAGTAGTTGATGTATAATGAATTAAAATAAAACACAGGCAATGCATCTTTGGAAAGCTTCCATCTGAAACACAACTGAAAAGGCTAAGAATATTTAGTTAGGAAAGAAAATGAATAAAATTAAATCATAAACAATATAGACTCAAGCACATCAATTTACCTTGTGAAAACTCACAAGCTAATAAAAGAAAATACATTTTGAAAAGAAAATACAGTGCATGAGTGACTGACACTGTCATCAAGACCATTAAATCAACACAACAGAGACAAAGACCAGACGATGATGGCCGGAATTAAATCAAAAGCACCAGCCTGATTAGAGGATTGAAATTCAGATACAACTGGGGCTTTGGACAAGTTCTTTCTTCGAGGGCTAGCTGTAGTGGTACAGCAGTAATACTGTAATACACTGCCCCCCAGCCCTTGCCACGCTGGCCCAGCAAAGCCCAGAGAGGAACACACTAAAGTTCTGTGCCTTTTTCCACAAGATCATTTCTTTGCTCTATGAAATGAAGTATCTCCTGTTACTGTTCATTCTCCTTGGGCACAGGAGTTGATTAGAGTTATCCAGTGGAGCTCACATCACCTTGGATGGGAGCAGATCTGTCACAGGAGGACAACTAAGGCTCAGCTGTTCTGCCCAGCCAGCTCTGCCTGCCCACACCCATGTCCTCCAGCAGCTCAGCTGTTCATGGAGAGGACACAGAGCTTTAGCCTAATGCACACTTTTCCCTGCTGCAGGATATCATGTATTTTCACATAGATACAGTATGCAGTGCTGTGCGAGACTAAACATAGCTGGAAACCTGCACTGATATTGGAAGGAAAAATCCTTTGTAACATATTACAGATGCAGAAATTGTTACTGTCCTTAACATTTTCCATCCTTGCCTTCTGTGCAAAGCTTGAGACCATCTTGAGGATAAACAACTTTTCAGAAGGCCACCACCAGCCCTAAATACAATTCGTGGAAGGCAGAAGTCAAAATTATTTTGATCTTAAACAGTGCATCCCATTTTCTGCTTTATTGTGAGTATAAAAAGTATGTGAAATATAAGATAGTGTCAAAATGTCAATTTGGACTGAGTTCCCCAAGCATAGCAGGGAAAAGGCTAATGGTAGAGAAGAATAATCTGTTTACTACATGTATTGGTAAAGCTTTCCTGGCACTATTGTGCAAGAGTTCTAAGGAAAGGGATATGAACAGCTTATTTTTGAAGTACTTCACTAAAATCAGCTTCAATTTGAATATTCAAACTTTAAAGCAATCTTTTTATAACCAAGCTTGCCTCCAAGAAGAAAAAAATATAACAGGGTAGAGGGAGGAGAAAGGACCTCACAGATCAACTTTGCCATGTGACCTGGAGGCACAAGCTAAATAGTTTTGAGCACTTATTTATTTGTAAATGGAAACATGGGAGAAGAGACACAGGTCCTTGCTCAGCTGCTTTATTGCTGAAACCAAAATGCTGGACCACATCTTTTCTAATATTCCACAGCAACAGCATTGCAAATAGCTCTCACAGGGAGCCAGCTAACCTCTCTTCATCAGCTGAGAAAACCAGGCACTTGGAGAATGCAGTTACTTTTCTCCAAGGTGAAGAGCTCAAGGGCTAAAGGGGATAATACTCCAAAGTGTTCATTTTTCCTCTGCTGATTATGAAGAAAGCCTGGATTCTTCAGTTTCTACTGTAATTGTATTTTCATCAAGAAGCATCATTCCATTCATGAAGAAAAACAAGCAAAGCTCTCAGCTCCCAAACTGGAACATTCTTGTCAAAGAATTTAGCACATTAGACTGTCAGGATTCAGGAGACTTGATGTGAAAGAACACAACTAGGCAGTGATGACAAAAGGGTAGCTTGACAGCTTACTGACTGAGAATGGCTTTCACACCAGGAGAAAAAGAATAAACATTTTTTTTGCATGCCAGATATGAAACATGCAGTAATAGAAGCAGCCATACAGATGGCTGACTCTACAGCAGACCTTATAGATAACTGCAGGGTAAAAAATTAGTTTTAAGCCACAAAATACTTTTGAAGCATTAGGCCATCATCTAAAGATCATGAGGTAGATGGAAAAGCTGGAGACCAAGGATAAGATTTTGAATGCAGAGTCCAGAGAGTCAAGTCCCTCTGAAAAGGCTTGGAGCCCTACTGCTTCTTACTTCCCTAATGATGCAATTTGGCTTAACAAAACCAATTCTGTCTCCTCAGAAGCCCTGTTTCTGTTATGGCATGCTACATGCCATGACATAATCAATTCTCTGTTCTGTTCTAAACTCAAAAAATAGTCTTGTATTAGCCTATACAATTTCCAGAAAGTTACACTAGGTCAAGCTCTACACAGCAGAAATGCCCTTGTTCTGAAGTTCTCTGCTAAATTTTTAGCCATCCTCTTCCTCCTTTCTTACTGTTCCTGCCCTTCTGTTATGAATTGTTGTTTTCTGATGTGTCAGACTAATTGAATATATGTCATGCAGAAAGGCAGATTGCTTTTCTTTGCTCTCCTGTCCAGCTGTAACCAATCCCTCTGTCACTCTTCTAAATATTCTCCTTCCATTTTAAAGCTTGCTACAGCATTTGTGTTGCTCTTAGTGATGTGTGAAATTCCCTCCCTTCTCCTGACCAGCCCCTGGCTACATGCATTCATGCAAAGTAGAAACGTTGACATAAGGTACAGGATGGAGAGGAGTGTGATCAGATGTGGGAGGCCTCTCTCCCTGGGATCCTCCTGCGTGGGGAGACCCCTTGCAAAGGGTCTATGCTAGAATTGAGAGACGAACGGGAACTTTTCCGGTCTTCAGGTTGCTGTTTATTTCTTATCTTATCAAAACCTCTCCACACCGCCTGCACCAGGCTTAGCGTGGTGAGAAGTACAGTGAAAAAGGTCACAAGATGTGCAGTTACAAGGTCTTTTAAAGCCATCTTGTCCAATTAACTCTAAAAACGTCCTTTATTTCTACTTCTCTGCCAATAACTAACTAACTTTCTGACACATAACATCTGCATCGTGACTTCTCCAAACCAATCACTCAGTGTCACTAATACTACAGAAAATGGAGTAGATGAAGAAGGAGAAGAAGGCAGGGCAACACCCAAAAGTCTCCATTTTGCCCTCCATCCGCCCCCATACTAAAAACCTAAAAGTCTAAATTTTTCATCCAGTGACAGCTACACTACAATTCAACTTATATCTTAGCAGATTGTACATCATCCAAAAGCCTAGGGAGTTTTCTTCACAGACGGAGGTGAAAGGCACTGTTTTCAGGAGGATCAGGGTTTGTCAGAAGAGACAGAGGAACATCCCCTGTGCCCTGGGTTCCAACAATCAGAGTCTGAGAATGCCACCTCAAGCCTGTTAGTCCATAAGGAACTTAAATTACAAGATTTACAAGGGGTGCACTGATTGATCTGAGAAACTGGATGCTGGCTGCTGCTTCAAAAAAAACCCCCAAATTATTGTTTTTTCAAGGCGTTACCAAGGGATGCACAGTCCATTTATAGAAGCACATAACATATTGGTGGCCCATGACCCAGGCTAAAACTAAACTAAACTAGGAAGTGAATTAATATAAACCATTTTGAATCAAGACTCAAGGGCCTACAATTAAAAAGAAGGGATTTTTTTTCTCTATGGTTTGCTGAATACTTTTTGGCAGTTATGAACAAAGAGCTACCCTTAAACAGAGTGCTTGGAAAGAATCTTTAAGCAGGCACGTTCATTTCTTTTTGGGAACCTGAACAACAGCAACCATGATAAAAGCAACTTCAAGTCACAAATAAATACATTGTTCCCATTTAATTCATGTTTTCTCAATACAATAGGTGTGTAAGAGATCAGAGGAAAAGAAATTTGTGTACTACAGAGATTATGCTGTCAGGTATCACATTAAAAATATTTTCTATGACTGTTCTACAAAAATAAAAAATGTTTCCATAAATACATGAGCAACAAAAGAAGGGCCAACGAGAATCTCCATCCTTTATTGGAAGTGGGGGGAAATATAGGGACAAAGGATGAGGACAAGGCTGAGGTACTTAATGCCATCTTTTCCTCAGTCTTTAATAGTAAGAGCAGCTGTTCTCTGGGTAGCCAGTGCCCTGAGGTCAGAGGCAGGGATGGGGAGCAGAATGAAGCCTCTGTAACCCAGGAGGAAATGGGCAGTGACCTGCTACACCACTTACGCACACAAGTCTACGGGGCTGGATGGGATCCACTGAGGGAGGCTGGCAGAACGGCTCACTGAGCCACTTTCCATCACTTACCAGCTTACCAGGGAGGTCCCAGTTGACTGGAAACTACAGATGGGCTGAGATGGGACTGGCAGAATGGCATGTACACCAACCAGTTAAAATGAATACAATCTTTTTAGTTTTACCTAAGCTTAGCTGCAACATTTCAATTTGCAAACACCACCTTGAAAGTCTTATCAAAGACCCTTGTGTAGTACACTATTTTCCTTATAACCAAACCTCTCTTTCTCTCTCTCATTCCCTCACCTCTAAATACAGTATAAAACTCTTAATGAGTTGGAANAAGACAATGAGAGCACTGTGGGATTAAAAAAAAGAAAAAAGTAAGAGAGTGAATGGTGCCAGCAGTCCCTATTTGCATGAGTGTCCTCCCTAAGGGGCTGCCACTGAATAGGAAAGTTAGGCACCTTGGACTGCCCATCACCAATATATATCAACATCTGTGTGGCATCTGCTTGGGGCCAAAATCAAACCTAAGACTGGGGCAGGAAGGCTCTACTGCAGCACCACTCTCCACAGTCCTTCCTCTTTCAAAACCAAATTTAAGCAGTACGAACAGAGGAACTGTCTGCCAGCTAGACACATTAACAAAGGTATGGTAATCACCTACATATTAAAGGGGGAAGTTGAAGCCAAGATTTTGCAGTATGATTAATGGTTTCTGAATGTACAGTTCAAGATACTGTGGAGAACTGCTGAGTTCAGCTTCTGGANAACTACAGATGGGCTGAGATGGGACTGGCAGAATGGCATGTACACCAACCAGTTAAAATGAATACAATCTTTTTAGTTTTACCTAAGCTTAGCTGCAACATTTCAATTTGCAAACACCACCTTGAAAGTCTTATCAAAGACCCTTGTGTAGTACACTATTTTCCTTATAACCAAACCTCTCTTTCTCTCTCTCATTCCCTCACCTCTAAATACAGTATAAAACTCTTAATGAGTTGGAAACAATAGAGGAAACTCACAGGTAAAAGAAATCTTCTTGGTACACACTGTAATGCTACCATTCAGAGCAGAGCAACCACAGCTTTACATGTTTTTGTCCAAGATTAGCGAAACATTAGAATGTTTCTTTTCTTTATCAGCACTAAAAATATTCCAACATCCACATGTCAGCAGTTACACATTTTAGAAACAGAGATCTCCTATTAGGCTTGTTTATGATCAGCAAAAAGTCATTTTGCAATATTTTGCTTTCCAGATCCCCTCCCCTGAAGAGCAACCACCAAGCACCGCTGATATCTTTAATTTTTTGAAAAGTTTTACTTTGTCCAAACAAACATAAAAATCAGTTTTCATTCAAATGTTCAATGAACTCAAGAGTTAGAGTTACAAAGGTCTTTCTTCATGAAGTAGTTTTTTCTTTTCAGAGAAAAGAAAAATTGGATTTTAACTGGATAGTAGTCATGGTTTGGTTTGGTTTCCAAAGCATAGTTCTAATCCAACCACTAAGTAAAAAAATAAATCCAGAACTGAGCTGTAGCTAAGTGTGAGCATGTGCAAAACTGAGCACACTGAGACCATGCAGGGCACTGTTGATCTTGGACACTCAAAGGAATTTTCTTAAAAGTTCAGTGATCTTCAGCGGTGACTCCCTCAACCTCTTAATTTTCTGTGTTATCTCAGGACACTTCATGTACAGCAAAATGAAAAATACCCAAAAAACTGAGTCTCAACTCAACTTGTTCAATAGCTCCCGGATAAGTTTTTCCAGTTCTTCTCTTAAACTGGCAAAATCTAGTGAATTGGGGAAGAGAGAGGGACTACAGGGAAGGAATAGCTTCCTTCAGGGAGTATTCCAAGCTCATCTGCACTTTAATGTAGTCCTTTCTTGGGTCAGAAAATCCATTCAGAATGTAAATCTATCAAATATGGGAGTATGTAAAAGACAATGAGAGCACTGTGGGATTAAAAAAAAGAAAAAAGTAAGAGAGTGAATGGTGCCAGCAGTCCCTATTTGCATGAGTGTCCTCCCTAAGGGGCTGCCACTGAATAGGAAAGTTAGGCACCTTGGACTGCCCATCACCAATATATATCAACATCTGTGTGGCATCTGCTTGGGGCCAAAATCAAACCTAAGACTGGGGCAGGAAGGCTCTACTGCAGCACCACTCTCCACAGTCCTTCCTCTTTCAAAACCAAATTTAAGCAGTACGAACAGAGGAACTGTCTGCCAGCTAGACACATTAACAAAGGTATGGTAATCACCTACATATTAAAGGGGGAAGTTGAAGCCAAGATTTTGCAGTATGATTAATGGTTTCTGAATGTACAGTTCAAGATACTGTGGAGAACTGCTGAGTTCAGCTTCTGGAGAAAAAAAAAAAAAATGAGGCTCCTTTAAGCTAAACCAGCTCTGGGTTCCCCAGCCACTGTTTTGGGAAGCTTGCCATGAGGACCTTGAGAAAACTACCTTCTTCCTTGGGAAATTAATTAAGCTGCAATACATCACATTTAAAAGCTGATGTCCTTGCTTCAGGTTGCACTTCTATCTTTGCTCAGCTAGCCTCTAGGGTGAACCTGCTTTTAGAGATGGGAAAAATAAAAGGCCTTTCCCGAGAGCCTGGACAGGTGAGTGAGCTTCCATGAGACAAGCAAGGCTGTGAGCCCATGGGCATGCTGCAATGGCCCCAGTGCCTGCTGCTCCCCCCCTAGGGTGCACCCAGGGCATCCTGCTGCAAGCATGCACATGGTGGCACAAGGTGGCACCCAGGACACCCTGCTGAGAGCATGCACACACATGGTGGGACCCAGGGCACCCTGCTGAGAGCATGCACACACACGGTGGGACATGGTGGCACCCAGGGCACCCTGCTGAGAGCATGCACACACACGGTGGGACATGGTGGCACCCAGGGCACCCTGCTGAGAGCATGCACACGGTGGGACATGGTGGCACCCAGGGCACCCTGCTGAGAGCATGCACACACACGGTGGGACCCAGGGCACCCTGCTGAGAGCATGCACACACATGGTGGGACCCAGGGCACCCTGCTGAGAGCATGCACACACACGGTGGGACATGGTGGCACCCAGGGCACCCTGCTGAGAGCATGCACACACACGGTGGGACCCAGGGCACCCTGCTGAGAGCATGCACACACATGGTGGGACCCAGGGCACCCTGCTGAGAGCATGCACACACACGGTGGGACATGGTGGCACCCAGGGCACCCTGCTGAGAGCATGCACACACACGGTGGGACCCAGGGCACCCTGCTGAGAGCATGCACACACATGGTGGGACCCAGGGCACCCTGCTGAGAGCATGCACACACACGGTGGGACATGGTGGCACCCAGGGCACCCTGCTGAGAGCATGCACACACACGGTGGGACCCAGGGCACCCTGCTGAGAGCATGCACACACATGGTGGGACCCAGGGCACCCTGCTGAGAGCATGCACACACACGGTGGGACATGGTGGCACCCAGGGCACCCTGCTGAGAGCATGCACACACACGGTGGGACCATCCCTGCCCGCCCTGCAGCTCACAGCGCGCGCCCCCTCAGCGCCCTCGCTGCCACACGCTCCGCAGGGACAGGAGGCTGGCTGCCACCCCAGCCCGGCTGTGGGGAGCCACTGCACCCAAGAGGGGCTGGCACCACTGGAGGAGTAGCTCAGTGGCTCATCTGGAGCAGGATGGGCTTGGCCTGCCTGTCCTGTGTGACACCAGGCAGACACAGGCAGCGTAGCTCAGCTGATTTGCTGGTGGTGACTGGGAGGAATGGGGTCCGAAACCACCCGAGGGCATTAGGCTTTGGCTAGGTCACTGTATGCCTCTCACGTACCAACGACCACTCAAACATCAATCAAATATTGTTCACTTTGTGACACAACAGCTATGGCTTAGTATTCACAGAGGTCTCTCTGCTCTCCATCTCTGCTTCCCAAACCTGAGACTGTCCTTTGCTCACCCACAGAGCAGCTTTTCTCTCCAAGCATGCAGTATGACCGGCCACGGGGGCCTTCTGGCTGAACATCCAGCAGAGCATCTGCCCTCCAGCAACAATCCAGTGGTACCAAGTGCCCACTTGGGCACTGCACTGACCTCCACTACCTTTGCTTCCTTGATGGGCTGGGACTCTGAAAGAGCTGAGGAGTACCTTGGCTGTGCTTGTGGAAGGGACAGAGATAAGACCAGGTCTGTTTTCAGACAAGGCTAAAAGATAAATCAGCAGAAAGGATAAAGGGACAATCTGGACACTGTGATGAGTCTCTGTTCAAAAGCTGCTGAATCCCTGCTGAAAGGGGATTTCAGGGAGCATATGACAGCAAGGAATAGTTGTCTCAGTCCAGTGAGCTTCAAGTCTCCCCCTCTCCTGACATCCACTATGCCCCTCAAAACTGATCTCTCTGCGTGTAGGGACCACATCAGATAACCACACTGTTTAGCTACACCAAAAAGATTCTAACAGCAAGAAATTCAGATCACCTCTGTTCTGGCATTGCCTGCATACCAGAAGGCAGCTGAACAAGATGCTTCCTTTGTCTTAATATTTAACTGCTTGTAGATCAAGGATGTGTTTACAGCTCAGCCTGAAACACCTGAAATGTGTACTAGGCACTCATTCAGCAGAGCCCAGTTTTACAAGTGAGATGAAGTTCAGTCTTCTTTCTACACTCAGAGAAGACACACATTCAGGCTTAAAAAACAAATAAAAGCAATCCTTCTTTTGCTAACCAAAGACAAATCAAATGGCACTGGCAGATTGTTCTCTTTTCTCATTTCTACATAATTTTCCATGCAGAAAATATTTTATGTACCCACTGAATTCCTTCTCCCACAGTACTCTGCTAAACATTTGATTAGAAGACAAAAAATACATTACTCTTGCAACAGCTGTTTCCATGTACAGGTGGGTCAAGAATCTTCTTCATAGCCACAATACCTACAGAGTGCAACTATTCTCCAAAGAGAAACATAAATTCCATGGAATTACTGCAGCAGCATTGAACTTCATAAGCTGCCAAACCATACAGAAAGTTAATAGATTTGTTTATGGACTAGACAAGGTTTAATTAAACCAGGCAGCTCTAAAGAACAGTAAATCCTCTCTCTTTTTGTCTTCCCCTCCCCCCCA